>JAXIVJ010002738.1:37500-42500 GCA_036785665.1 Chirona hameri | reverse complement strand
TGTATATGGATTTTTTGCGTTGGCGGCGGCATGATTCCCTGCCAAACCAGATCACTCGCGATGCTGCGCCGCGGTGCGGTGGCTGCTGCGCTGCGGTGCAGTGTCCGCTGCGCTGCGGTGCAGCATGTTAAATTATGTTAAAATCACGCTGCTGCCCGACGTGGGGTTACGTGTTGGCTGCCGGTGTCTTGTTACGGGGGCCCCCTGCTGGATCTCGGCCCGCGCGGCGAAATTCGTTGCGTGGCTGATTTGGCGGGGGATTTCTGCGATGGGACGCCGATGGTAGATGTGCGGTCTTGCGTTGGCGGCGACATGATTCCCTGCCAAATCAGTCGCGCAACGAAAGGTTCCATTGGAATTCGTTGTTCATCTCTTAACGTAATGCTCCTCCCAACCCTCCTCTCCCCTCTGCTCCGCTCTTGCCAAAGCCGAGTAGTTGAACACCCGCCCCTGATAACATATGCCGATGCTGCGCTGCGGTGTGGTGGCCGCTGCGCTGCGGTGCGGTGCTCACTCCACTGCGCTGCGGTGTGGTGTCCGCTGCGCTGCGGTGCAGTATACTAAATCATGTTGCTGCCGACGTGGGGTTGCGGGTCAGCTGCCGGTGTGTTGTTGCGGGGGCCCCCTGCTGGATCTCGGCCGCGCGGCGAATGGTTTAGTGCTTTGGCTGTTCGTGACGTGGCTGATTTGGCGGGGATTTCTGCGATGGGACGCCGATGGCTGATGTGCGATTTTGCGTTGGCGGCGGCATGATTCCCGGCCAAACCAGATTACACGCCGATGCTGCGCCGCGGTGCGGTGGCTGCTGTGCTGCGGTGCAGTGTCCGCTGCGCTGCGGTGCAGTATCCACCCTGTCAATCTTTTTTACACTGTTAGGTGATAGTTATCTTGTATTGATAGGTCCCCTCTTAGATTATCTCTACCAAACACGTTTAGCTAAACAAATATAACAGGGGTTTTTTGCCTTGCGCATTTTTGGCCCACCGCGCAGGTTTTTCCCCTTTGCTATAGACGCTGGGTTTTTTATTATTCAGGACTTTTCGCCCAGCTAAACACACCCCACAACCAGGTCTCGCCGAGGCGCCGGAGCTAGGGAGACTGGCAACAGTCTCCCGCTGTTGCAATGACGGCACCCCACGGCTCCACCAACACTGACACTGTTCAAGTGTATGTAATAAAAATATGTATGTATGTGTGTCTCGTGTTTTACTTATTTTTGACCTTGAACGAAATACTTAACGTAATGTTAGATATTATATTTACTTTGAACAAATAATTTTTCCGGGTACAAATAAACCGGTTAACGTAACTAGTAACGTAAAATAGCTGCCCTAGTCCCTAGTTTGCTCCGGGTCACATAAACCGGTTAACGTAGTTTTTTGCCTGGCAAATTGCCAGAGGTCATTGCCCCTCCCCGGAATATGGCTATAGGCCGGTCCGGGAAAAAAAATGGATATGGATATGTATATGTCTGTCTGTCCGGCAGCGATGTCCGGACGCCGCTCAGCTGCTGTCCGAGTTTGGTCTGCCGGCGGACGGCCGGGTGGCTGCCGACAGCCTGTCGCTGCTCTGTCCTGCGCTGGTCTACCACGCGGCGGCCAACTCGTGCGCCGCCGCCGCCCTCGCCGACGACGACCCGTCCGACCCGTCTGAGCCGCCGCCCAGCGCGGCCGTGCCGGCACCGAAACGTCAGCACCTTCCACACTCACACACCACATACCACGTCAGCACATTCCACACCCACACACCACATACCCCACGTCAGCACCTTCCACACCCACACACCACATACCACGTCAGCACCTTCCACACCCACACACCACATACCACGTCAGCACATTCCACACCCCACACACCACATACCACGTCAGCACCTTCCACACCCACACACCACATACCACGTCAGCACATTCCACACCCACACACCACATACCACGTCAGCACCTTCCACACCCACACACACCACATACCACGTCAGCACCTTCCACACCCACACACCACATACCACGTCAGCACCTTCCACACCCACACAACCACACATACCACGTCAGCACATTCCACACCCACACACCACATACCACGTCAGCACCTTCCACACCCACACACACCACATACCACGTCAGCACCTTCCACACCCACACACCACATACCACGTCAGCACCTTCCACAACCACACACCACATACCACGGCAGCACCTTCCACACCCACGCACCACATACACGCCTCACTTCTACAGCACTGTGCACCAGGCAGACAGCTGATGTGGCGGTGCTTACGCAGTAGTCGTGCTCGATAATTTGCTGGATATTGCAATAGACGCTACAAACGATTAAACAGAGATGTTCGAAATGAAAAGTGTTAAAGGGATATTGCCACCTTCCCGGGCCAATATGGAGTTTTTGGTGTGTATCAGTAGATTAAGCGTGTCCGATTTCACCTGCAAAATTTGGTTCTCGAAACTCTTCCCATTAGATAAAAATACATTCGTACCGCTCATGATTGGCACACATTCGTAAAATTGGAGTCGCCTCATGACTATTGAGAATCACTTCTTTGCGGACTATGATTTTCTTTTTAATATTGCAAACTCAACATCACCATTCCGTCAGTGCACTTTAAAATTAAAAAGCGTATGCAGTTAATTATATTTTCAACAACCTTAGCCTCTTCCATAATAAAACATCAAGAATGCCTATGGCTCGACTTTGGGGCCGTAGGAGATTTGTCACCAATATCTTACAATACAGACAGACTTTTCGAGGTCAAGTCTCGGCGAATTCGTAAGCTTCGGCTTTGGGCGGACTGCTATTTGTGGTGGGCAAACTGGATGAGAGCGGCCATCATAAATCTAGTACTGAGAAAAGCTGTGACCAACGTTTTGGAGTCAGAAATTAATACAAAAAATTTGCCGATACACTGCTTTAGGTGCTGCAGGAGCAAGTTTGAGCTTGAGCATACATGATTGTTGATCCATACCATTCATTTAAGCTGCTTTTTAGAAAGCCTCCGGAGGTGGCTGTTGTGTCCCGACCGCTGTGACTCCCGAGGCAGATGCGGTAATTCTAGTCAACCTGTATTGCAGCACGGCCCCGGCGACGTCCTGGGCGACACAGCCCCGCTCCCGGTCCCTCGACCCCAGCCTCGGCTGACCTGGTCCCCGCCGGGGGCGCTGACCGGGCCAGACACAGTTGTGACACGGGTACAGTGTTTGACATTGGAACTGGCACACTAGCTTGAGCGATCGGAGACGGTACCAAACGTAACAGTGGCAATATCCCTTTAAGGTCAAACTTAGCCTGGATGTGGGACGGCTTTTAGTAAAACAACTAAATCCTTTGACATCATGGGTGGTCGGTTTTTGCGGCCTGGCCGGTATGCCTGTATCTGCCCTTGTGTGTCTGTGTCTGTGTCTGTGTGTCTGTGTCCCCAGTGTGGCTGTTTGCCAGTCTCTCGGTGCTGGTTATCAGTCTGTGCGGCCTGGCCGGTGTGCCTGTATCTGACCTTGTGTGTGTGTGTGTGTGTGTGTGTGTGTGTGTGTGTGTGTGTGTGTGTGTGTGTGTGTGTGTGTGTGTGTGTGTGTGTGTGTGTGTGTGTGTGTGTGTGTGTGTGTGTGTGTGTGTGTGTGTGTGTGTGTGTGTGTGTGTGTGTGTGTGTGTGTGTGTGTGTGTGTGTGTGTGTGTGTGTGTGTGTGTGTGTGTGTGTGTGTGTGTGTGTGTGTGTGTGTGTGTGTGTGTGTGTGTGTGTGTGTGTGTGTGTGTGTGTGTGTGTGTGTGTGTGTGTGTGTGTGTGTGTGTGTGTGTGTGTGTGTGTGTGTGTGTGTGTGTGTGTGTGTGTGTGTGTGTGTGTGTGTGTGTGTGTGTGTGTGTGTGTGTGTGTGTGTGTGTGTGTGTGTGTGTGTGTGTGTGTGTGTGTGTGTGTGTGTGTGTGTGTGTGTGTGTGTGTGTGTGTGTGTGTGTGTGTGTGTGTGTGTGTGTGTGTGTGTGTGTGTGTGTGTGTGTGTGTGTGTGTGTGTGTGTGTGTGTGTGTGTGTGTGTGTGTGTGTGTGTGTGTGTGTGTGTGTGTGTGTGTGTGTGTGTGTGTGTGTGTGTGTGTGTGTGTGTGTGTGTGTGTGTGTGTGTGTGTGTGTGTGTGTGTGTGTGTGTGTGTGTGTGTGTGTGTGTGTGTGTGTCTGTGTCTGTGTCTGTGTCTGTGTCTGTGTCTGTGTCTGTGTCTGTGTCCCCAGTGTGGCTGTTTGCCAGTCTCTCGGTGCTGGTCATCAGTCTGTGCGGCCTGGCCGGTATGCCTGTATCTGACCTTGTGTGTCTGTGTCTGTGTCTGTGTCTGTGTGTCTGTGTGTCTGTGTGTCTGTGTGTCTGTGTCCCCAGTGTGGCTGTTTGCCAGTCTCTCGGTGCTGGTCATCAGTCTGTGCGGCCTGGCCGGTGTGCCTGTATCTGACCTTGTGTGTGTGTGTGTGTGTGTGTGTGTGTGTGTGTGTGTGTGTGTGTGTGTGTGTGTGTGTGTGTGTGTGTGTGTGTGTGTGTGTGTGTGTGTGTGTGTGTGTGTGTGTGTGTGTGTGTGTGTGTGTGTGTGTGTGTGTGTGTGTGTGTGTGTGTGTGTGTGTGTGTGTGTGTGTGTGTGTGTGTGTGTGTGTGTGTGTGTGTGTGTGTGTGTGTGTGTGTGTGTGTGTGTGTGTGTGTGTGTGTGTGTGTGTGTGTGTGTGTGTGTGTGTGTGTGTGTGTCTGTGTCTGTGTCTGTGTCTGTGTCTGTGTCTGTGTCCCCAGTGTGGCTGTTTGCCAGTCTCTCGGTGCTGGTCATCAGTCTGTGCGGCCTGGCCGGTATGCCTGTATCTGACCTTGTGTGTCTGTGTCTGTGTCTGTGTCTGTGTGTCTGTGTGTCTGTGTGTCTGTGTGTCTGTGTGTCTGTGTGTCTGTGTGTCTGTGTCCCCAGTGTGGCTGTTTGCCAGTCTCTCGGTGCTGGTCATCAGTCTGTGCGGCCTGGCCGGTGTGCCTGTATCTGACCT
>JAXIVJ010002738.1:10000-32500 GCA_036785665.1 Chirona hameri | reverse complement strand
CTCTGTTTAGACTGGCGCTGTCCCCGCGTAGTCTTCGCTGTTCGGACGGACGCTGTCCCGCGTAGTCTTCTCTGTTTGGACTGGGGCTGTCCCGCGTAGTCTTCGCTGTTCGGACTGGTGCTGTCCCTCGTAGTCTTCGCTGTTTGGACTGGCGATGTCCCCGCGTAGTCTTCGCTGTTCGGACTGGTGCTGTCCCGCGTAGTCTTCTCTGTTCTGACTGGCGCTGTCCCGCGTAGTCTTCGCTGTTTGGACTGGCGCTGTCCCCGCGTAGTCTTCTCTGTTTGGACTGGCGCTGTCCCCGCGTAGTCTTCTCTGTTTGAACTGGTGCTGTCCCGCGTGCCCACTCTCAGTGCGACCTGAGACCTCCTACTCTCATCTGACCGCAATCTCACTTTGTCTGACCATGGCGTAGTATTCGTTCAACACCCAGTCTGACCCCATTCTGACGCCGGTCTAACGCCCGTCTGATCACAGCGTGACCCTGGTCTGATCATAGTGTGACCCTGGTCTGATCAGTGTGACCCTGGTCTGATCACAGTGTGACCCTGGTCTGATCACAGTGTGACCCTGGTCTGGCCCTGGTCTGATCACAGTGTGACCCTGGTCTGGCCCTGGTCTGATCACAGTGTGACCCTGGTCTGATCACAGTGTGACCCTGGTCTGATCACAGTGTGACCCTGGTCTGATCACAGTGTGACCCTGGTCTGATCACAGTGTGACCCTGGTCTGATCACAGTGTGACCCTGGTCTGATCACAGTGTGACCCTGGTCTGATCACAGTGTGACCCTGGTCTGGCCCTGGTCTAATAACAGTGTGACCCTGGTCTAATCACAGTGTGACCCTGGTCTGATCACAGTGTGACCCTGGTCTGATCACAGTGTGACCCTGGTCTGATCACAGTGTGACCCTGGTCTGATCACAGTGTGACCCTGGTCTGATCAGTGTGACCCTGGTCTGATCACAGTGTGACCCTGGTCTGGCCCTGGTCTGATCACAGTGTGACCCTGGTCTGACCCTGGTCTAATCACAGTGTGCCCCTGGTCTGATCACAGTGTGACCCTGGTATGATCACAGTGTGACCCTGGTCTCATCACAGTGTGACCCTGGTCTGGCCCTGGTTTGATCACAGTGTGACCCTGGTCTGATCACAGTGTGACCCTGGTCTGATCACAGTGTGACCCTGGTCTGATCACAGGGTGACCCTGGTCTGATCACAGTGTGACCCTGGTCTGACCCTGGTCTGATCACAGTGTGACCCTGGTCTGATCACAGTGTGACCCTGGTCTGATCACAGTGTGACCCTGGTCTGATCACAGTGTGATCCTGGTCTGATCACAGTGTGACCCTGGTCTGATCACAGTGTGACCCTGGTCTGATCACAGTGTGACCCTGGTCTGATCACAGTGTGACCCTGGTCTGATCACAGTGTGACCCTGGTCTGATCACAGTGTGACCCTGGTCTGATCATAGTGTGACCCTGGTCTGATCACAGTGTGACCCTGGTCTGATCAGTGTGACCCTGGTCTGATCACGGTGTGACCCTGGTCTGGCCCTGGTCTGATCACAGTGTGACCCTGGTCTGGCCCTGGTCTAATCACAGTGTGACCCTGGTCTGATCACAGTGTGACCCTGGTCTGATCACAGTGTGACCCTGGTCTGATCACAGTGTGACCCTGGTCTGATCACAGTGTGACCCTGGTCTGATCACAGTGTGACCCTGGTCTGATCACAGTTTGACCCTGGTCTGATCACAGTGTGACCCTGGTCTGATCACAGTGTGATCCTGGTCTGGCCCTGGTCTGATCACAGTGTGACCCTGGTCTGATCACAGTGTGACCCTGGTCTGATCACAGTGTGACCCTGGTCTGATCACAGTGTGACCCTGGTCTGATCACAGTGTGACCCTGGTCTGATCACAGTGTGACCCTGGTCTGATCACAGTGTGACCCTGGTCTGATCACAGTGTGATCCTGGTCTGATCACAGTGTGACCCTGGTCTGATCACAGTGTGACCCTGGTCTGATCACAGTGTGACCCTGGTCTGATCACAGTGTGACCCTGGTCTGGCCCTAGTCTAATCACAGTGTGACCCTGGTCTGATCACAGTGTGGCCCTGGTCTGACTGCAGGCGTTGACTCCACACGCGGCCCACGCGCCGTCGGCTGAGTCCGGTCACGCGCATGGTGCCGGGGAGTCGGAGTCGGAGTCAGACGGCCACGCCGGACACCTGGACGCCGTTCTGAAGGGCCTCGTGGCCCTGGTGTCCCTGGTCTTCTTCTTCGCTGCTGAGAGAGGCATCGGCATCCTGCACGGTACCTGCACCCGGGCCAAACACAAGGTAACCTGCACCTGCACCCGGGCCAAACACAAGGTAACAGTCACACCTGCACCCGGGCCAAACACAAGGTAACAGTCACACCTGCACGCGGGCCAAACACAAGGTAACAGTCATACCACAAGGTAACAGTCACACCTGCACCCGGGCCAAACACAAGGTAACAGTCACACCTGCACCCGTGCCAAACACAAGGTAACAGTCACACCTGCATCCGGGCCAAACACAAGGTAACAATCACACCTGCACCCGGGCCAAACACAAGGTAACTGTCACCTGTACCCGGGCCAAACACAAGGTAACATGCACACCTGCACCCGGGCCAAACAGGGTAACAATCACACTTGCACCCGGGCCAAACACAAGGTAACAATCACACCTGCACCCGCGCCAAACACAAGGTAACAGTCACACCTGCACCTGGGCCAAACACAAGGTAACAGTCACACCTGCACCCGGGCCAAACACAAGGTAACAGTCACACCTGCACCCGGGCCAAACACAAGGTAACAGTCACACCTGCACGCGGGCCGAACACAAGGTAACAGTCATACCACAAGGTAACAGTCACACCTGCACCCGGGCCAAACACAAGGTAACAGTCACACCTGCACCCGTGCCAAACACAAGGTAACAGTCACACCTGCATCCGGGCCAAACACAAGGTAACAATCACACCTACACCCGGGCCAAACACAAGGTAACTGTCACACCTGTACCCGGGCCAAACACAAGGTAACATGCACACCTGCACCCGGGCCAAACAGGGTAACAATCACACTTGCACCCGGGCCAAACACAAAGTAACAATCACACCTGCACCCGCGCCAAACACAAGGTAACAATCACACCTGCACCTGGGCCAAACACAAGGTAACAGTCACACCTGCACCCGGGTCAAACACAAGGTAACAGTCACACCTCACTCGGGCCAAACACAAGGTAACATTCACAACTGCACCCGGGCCAAACACAAGGTAACATTCACAACTGCACCTGGGCCAAACACAAGTTAACTGTCGTACCTGCACCCGGGCTAAACACAATTTAACAGTCACACCTGCACCCGGGCCAAACACAAGGTAACATTCACAACTGCACCCGGGCCAAGCACAAGGTTACATTCACAACTGCACCCGGGCCAAACACAAGTTAACTGTCACACCTGCACCCGGGCCAAACACAAGTTAACAGTCACACTTGTACCCGGGCCACACACAAGTTAACAGTCACACCTGCACCCGGGCCAAGCACAAGGTAACAGTCCCACCTGCACCCGGGCAGAACACAAGGTAACAGTCACACCTGCACCCGGGCCAAACACAATGTAACAGTCACACCTGTTCCCGTGCCAAACACAAGGTAACAGTCACACCTGCACCCGGGCCAAACACAAGGTAACAGTCACACCTGCACCCGGGTCAAACACAAGGTAACAGTCACACCTGCACCCGGGTCAAACACAAGGTAACAGTCGCACCTGCACCCGGGCCAAACACAAGGTAACAGTCACACCTGCACCCGTGCTAAACACAAGGTAACAGTTGCACCTGCACCTGGGCCAAACAAGGTAACATTCACACCTGCACCTGGGCCAAATACAAGGTAACAGCCACACCTGCACCCGGGCCAAACACAAGGTAACAGTCACACCTGCACCCGGGCCAAACACAAGGTAACAGTCGCACCTGCACCCGGGACAAACACAAGGTAACAGTCACACCTGCACCGGGCCAAACACAAGGTAACAGTCACACCTGCACCCGGGGCAAACACAAGGTAACAGTCACACCTGTACCCGGGCCAAACACAAGGTAACTGTCACACCTGTACCCGGGCCAAAGACAAGGTAACATTCACACCTACACCCGGGTCAAACACAAGGTAACAGTCACACCTGTACCCGGGCCAAACACAAGGTAACAGTCACACCTGCACTCGGGTCAAACACAAGGTAACATTCACAACTGCACCCGGGTCAAATACAAGGTATCAGTCACACCTGCACCCGGGCCAAACACAAGGTAACATTCACAACTGCACCTGGGTCAAACACAAGGTAACTGTTACACCTGCACCCGGGCCAAACACAAGGTAACAGTCACACCTGCACCCGGGTCAAACACAAGGTAACATTCACAACTGCACCCGGGTCAAACACAAGGTAACTGTCACACCTGCACCCGGACCAAACACAAGGTAACATGCACAACTGCACCCGGGCCAAACACAAGGTAACAGCAGCACTCGTTACCTTTGTCTTTCCTGGATTCAACCAATGTTTTGTGCAGAAAGTTTGTATTAATTTACTTTGGGATCGTTTACATTGTGCTCTTAGTTGTATCGAAGACTTAGTCGCGTACAGTAATAGACTGCCCAAATAAAAAGGTAAAAGAGCTGTTTTGCTTCCTAGTTCCTAAGGGTCGTTTATTACATATTATTGGTCTGGTATGTGTATTTTAAAGGGAAAAACTGTCGCACATGCCATTTTAATTGAACACAGCTGATTTATGCACTGTAAATGTGCTAATCAAACTTAGATTGTCAATTAACGTATGTGTATTTCCAAATAATAGTCGAATCGGATCGCTGTTGACGTTACCTTCAATATTGGTTCAATCTAAGTGTTACCATTAGTTGTGGACGGCTCTAACTCATATGTGTGTGTTTATGGACAGAAAATAAACGAGCGTCTGGCGGACATGCCGGGTCTGAGTCGCGAACAATCCGAGATGATTGAGAGGAAGATCAACAACTACCGGAACTCGGCCGGCGCCAACCACTGCTTCGGCGACCGAGACACGCTGGACGTGCTGGCCCGTAAGGAGCTCTGCCGGCTGCTGACACAGCTAGGCATCATTCACTTTGTTTTACTTCCGTGTATATTAGTCCGTTAACTGAAAAGTAACTTCGTTAACGCTAATTCGTTATTTTTGGGGGAAAGTTAACGGAAGTTACCGTTAATCCGTACAATAATTCGAGACTGCGGTTTCGACTTTCGCAAAGTGCAAAACGAAGTCAAGCTTCGCAGTGAGATTGAAGAGAATCCGGAATGCTTCAGGATTGATCATTGTTTCAAATTAAATGAATTAAAATATTGCGGAATCACACCGTATATAACGATTTAATAATTTGACATTAATGTCCTTGAGCCAGTGATCGCGAAACTCCATGGGGTCATGGAAGGACATGGAAGGTCATTAATGGTCATTAATGGTCATGAAATCGGTGCTATATTCAGAGGTTTCGTCTGTCGAGAAGCAATATAACTACGTAACTGCGGCGGCGCACCGCACACTATAGGGGCTACTGACCTGTCTGACATAGTCTGGCCTCTGTGACATCACGGGTCACCAATTAATTACGTAACTGCGGCGGCGCACCGCACACTATAGGGGCTACTGACCTGTCTGACATAGTCTGGCGTCTGTGACATCACGGGTCACCAATTCAAGTTCAAGCAGGGCGGTGTGAGATGATAAAGAGCCGGCCTAACGAATAATGTCGGCATCATGAGGAGCCTAGCATTGGTTCCAATGTACACAATATTTGGTGCTCAGGGATTCGAACCCACGGTCGTCAATGGACATTTCGACATTGGTTAAAGGGATTATACGGGTTTTCCTCAGAATAATTTAGTTACATAGTAAAACTTACTTATAAAGTTGGCATAAGTTGGCCAAGCTTTAAAACCTCACACATTATTTGTGCATCAATTTTAATTACATAAATACATCAATTATTAAGCATTCCCGGAAGTACATGACTTAATTCTTAGCCTTGTTGTTACGACATTGTTGTCTGAGACCCTTAGAAAATCAAAGTGCAGTTATCATACTAATTAACTCTGCATTCGCAAATAAGCAGATCTGCCCTTTAGGTTATAAGTACTGCATAGCCATACAACTTCCATGGTAACTTTTACAAAAAAAATCAATTAAAAAATATCTGCCTCCTTCCCTTATCAATAATCATATCAATCATATCTACAAATTATGAGAATATCAGTTACATACCTACTTTGAGGAGGGTAGAAATCAGAAGGTGTGAGGTGGAGGCTGCAGACCGCAGGACTGCTCCCAACTTTGTTTCCGATCCTGAGCGAGCTTGATTTTCGACAGCTTACCCTGGGATTTGTTCTTAGGTAACCGATGGAAGCTTAAATGAGGGCACTTGCCCTGGGTTACACTGTGGCACGGAACCATTCTAATTCGGGTTGTCTCACACCTCTCTTCTGCGAGGTTCCATAGCTGTGAACCCTTTATCACCTATCACCCTGGCTGTGAACCTTCTTGAATATTTCAAAAAACTTGTCTTGTTCAAGAGCTCTCCTCTCCCAATTTCAAGTGCTAACTCCATTTTTGTGGAAAATGTCTATATATCCCTTTAACGCCCAAACCCATTTGACCCCTTTTCGCCCGGAATCTAGAAAAATGGTCAATGGAAACGTTGAAGCCAAGGCTTGTAGCTATCTAGTCCAGCAATCAAGTTTAAAATTTGTCCCATAGGTTACGAGCCTGTCTCGTCTGAAAATCGTCGATTTAAAGGGATATTGCCACCTCCGGAGGATTTCTAAAAAGCAACTTAAATGAATGGTGGGGATCAACAATCATGTATGCTTCAGCCTAAACTTGCTCCTGCAGCACCTAAAGCAGTGTATCGGCAAAACATTTTTTTTAATTTCTGACTCCAAAACGTTGGTCCCAGCTGTGCTCAATACTAGATTCATGACGGCCGCTCTCATCCAGTTTGCCCTCCACAAATAGCAGCCCGCCCAAAGCCGAAGCGTACGAATTCGCCGAGACTTTACCTTGAAAAGTCTGTCTGTGTTCTAAGATATTCGTCACAAATCTCCTACGGCCCCAAAGTCGAGCCATAGCCATTCTTGATGTTGTATTATGAAAGAGGCTAAGGTTGTTGAAAATATAATTAACTGCATACGCTTTTTAATTTTAAAGTGCACTGACGGAATGGTGTTGAGTTTGCAATATTCAAAAGCAAATCATATTCCGCAAAGAAGTGATTCTAAATAGTGATGAGGCAACTCCAATTTTACAAATGTGTGCCAATCATGAGCGGTACGAATGTATTTTTTTATCTAATGGGGGGAGTTTCGAGAACCAAATTTTGCAGGTGAAATCGGACACGCTTAATCTACTGATACACATCAAAAACTCCATATTGGCCAGCGAGGCGGTAATATCCCTTTAACATTGAAACCCAATGGTTTGAGTAGGTTTCTAACGCCCAAGTGCTGCTAACTGTCGTTGGTGGGGCTGGCCTTAGGCACCCCCTGTCTCCGCCAAGAGAAATGGGGTAGCTGGATCATGTTCTGGCGCTCTGGTGCGGTGCGCCCGACACCCGACGCCCGCCCGACCTCAGACTGAACAATGGATAAGGCATGCGTTACTGACGTTACCGAAGACGCGCGGGATAGAATGTGATCGGTGTCGTCGTGTTGGAGTATGTCAGCAAAATTTGCGCCATCAGGGGCGCTGGGCAGCAATGTGACCCGGGCGGCGATTTGTGGTGACAATGGTGACATTGGTGACAATGTATCTATATTACTATTTGATAAGCGTCTGTATGTCTGTATCTGTCTGTCTCAAGGGCGGATCCAGCCGGCCGTTGGGGGGGGGGGGGGGGCAAACCGTTATTTTAGCTTACCTACCCCCAATTTCGAATTTCTCCAAGGATTTGGGCCACTTTATTTTGCAACCACACGATTTCGATTTTTTCCCTTTTTTAAGGTTTTCGACCTTTTGGGATATCGAAAAAGGAAGGATGTCAGCTTGCAGTTTGTATTGTTCCGACATTGCCTTACACTGATAAAAAAACTATGTCAATTGTCAGCTGTACCCAGGGGCGTCGCCGATAATTTTTGAGTGGGGGGGGGGGGTCGGCTGAAATGACGAGACCAAAATGTACCCCAATTTGTTATGCGTGTATTTAAGCCTTTGCAACATTTTTAGTGTGGATTTGCATGTTATAGTAGGTACTTGTTATTTAGCGCCGCGAAGCGGCGCGAATTTTTTTTTGCTCGGGTTTGCCTGATAAAACCCAGAAACATAGGCATTTTTAGCTTCTTAGCCTTGTAGAGGATAAGAAGCTAAAAATGTTATTCATTCAATTCAGCGTTACGACGAAACGAAGACGATGACTATGGCTTCGTTATGACGATGGCCACAGATGTGACGCCGCGAAGCGGCGTGAACATTTTAATTTTAGGTCGTGGAAAACGCATTTTTAATATTGGAACCAGACCGTGAGTGGAGCCAAGTAACCCCGTTTCCTGGTTGCACATCTCGGTATGATGCAAAATGTTGAAATGAAGGTAGTTTTTCATATACATTAGCCTCGGATAGTAAATCACGATGGCCGGTGGCAGTCTGCGCTCAATAGTACATATGATAATAATAACTGCAGTCTGTATACATACCTATGTACCGAACTGTAACAAATAACTGGTAACGGTGCAAATGGTTTCAAAGTAGCAACAGGCAGACCGACATTTCCGCGCATAAATGGTCCCTGTGGATCTGGAGGAGCCTGGGGGAGATGGCTTGGGGAGATAGTCCTGGCCTGGTCCCCACTATTAGCTCTTCGGGCCAACAAGTTGGGCACCGCTGGAACAGCTTCCGGTTGCCGAAGTCCGCGTCTTTGCGTTCGCGTCCCCTTTTTCGGAACTCGGCAGACAAGCTAAACATGTAGCCCGCTTTAAAGATAATATTTTATGAAGAGAGTTGGCCCTGGGGCCAGCAATTACCGCCTAGGAGAGCCTCTGCAAGACACTTAATGGAATTAATTTTCCAAATTTGTATATGCAATTGCGAAACTTGTGTCATGCCGCGAAGCGGGGCGAAAATTTTCAGTCTTTGACTGTGGCTAGCTTGATTTTGACTGCTGCAATTTTGGGATGCCCAGTACCGTTCTAAAAACGCAAATATAGCATGCATTAGATTTCACGTCTTGGGGGGGGGGGGGGCAAAACATAGTTTGCCCCCCCCCCCCTTAAACAGGCTTGGGGGGGGCATGGCCCCGTTCGCCCCCCCCCCCCCCCCCCCCCCCGGATCCGCCCTTGGACTCTGTCTGTCTATCTGTCTGTCTGTCTGTCTATCTGTCTGTCTGTCTATCTGTCTGGCTATCCGGTACAGCTCAGTTTATTCAGTTTAGAAGTCCCAGTCAATTCACGTGCTGAATTAATGCGGATACCTCCATCCCGGAGATGCCAGCTAGCTATGCATATGACATATGTGGGAGATGGGATAAGTCACCGACGCACCGAAGTTGGTGGGGCGGTGATCCCTTGACGGGTAATAGGTAATTATGGCCTATGCAGTTCCAGTTTCAGTCGAGTCAATTAACGTGCTGAATTGGTGAACCTCCATCCCGGAGATGCCAGCTAATCGTCCAGTAGAGCAGACGGGTTAGCACTAGTTAAGTCACTGTTTGAAGGTGGCTCTAAAAATAGTTACGATCGAAAGTGCTAAAGGCTCACGGCTCATGTGATTCGCTGATTAAGCTTTCTGAGTTAAATTCTGCTATTTTGTATTATATCAATAATTGGGGTTGCACAAAATCGCGGAAGTCAACCATGCGTGGCGAACCGCTATAAGGGCGAGCGGCCCATCCAGCCTCAGCGGACGATCAACCATATCGACTCGCCGCGGCAGCCGTCGTCGGGGCTGCTGGCTGCGGCTCCTGGGCGGGCAATCTTTGTATCTGCCGTGGCTTCGGGCCAAACAACAAAATATTGGTGGCAAAACAACAATGGTTGTACATTTGATTGTTAAACTGATAAACATTCATATATTTAATACAACATATGGAGGAAAGGTTTTCACTGCGCATTAATTGCGATGTCACCACAGATGGAACTTACCTGTTTGAAACACTGATACAAAAACATACTCACCATCGATTGAGCAGAAGATCGTATTGTTGACACCCGCTTATGACATCCTGCTGGAGCAGCACAGACCGCCATCCTCTCCAGAAAAAAATGAGGAAAATACAAAAACTTTCATATACAATACGGCAGGACCAACGACTTACTAAGTGCGGTGGCATATGGTCTAATGTTATGTCCTGCTCAGTGCCACTCCTTCAGCTCCTCTTGTTCCTTCTGCGCCGCCTGCACCATCGCTCATTCCCATCACCATCTTGTGTGGCCTTGATCGTATGATAAATATAAATAATGACGGTAAACTAAAATACTGCCGTTCACCCGAGCCGCAGCCCTCGCCACCGAAGACGACGGCCGGCCGCGGCGAGACGACATGGTCGATCGCCCGCTGGGGCCGGACGGACCGGTCGCCCGTATGACGGCTCGCCACGCATGGTTGACTTCGGGGCGATTTTGTGCAACCCCAATTATTTATATCATCCAAAAAATGGCAGCATTTAACTCGGAAAGCTTCGGTGAACCACATGAGACTTGACCCTTTAGCAATTTTTCCATCGTAACTATTTTTAAGCCTCCCTCAAACAGTGACTTAATGCATTGTCGCCAATCATGGCGGTGATCGCCGCTTGGGTCACATTGTACATCAGCGCCATCTACATCTCTGTCAACTGACATACCCCATTATGAGCTGGAGAACCACTTTTTGATTCTTAGTACAAATCAACGAATCAACGGACATAGTTCAAATCAACGGATTAACTGATAACTTTCCAGTTACCGGATGTTGATGATTCCATTAACAATTTTACAATTTAACGAGAGCGTTAAAACGTTAAATAGAAGTTAACCCGCCATTGACTGGGGGGCGTTTAACCAGGGGGCGTTTAACGCCCCCCACCTGATGAATTTTCGTGATAACTCGAACACCAATAGAGCTATCAACGTGAAACTTCGGGTACCTTCTTCAAAATCACGTTCACGTCATCTGCCAAAAATAGCAATTTCGTCGACAAATTTCGAGTTGTAGCCAATTTAATGACGTCGCTACACACGATTTGTACACCAAAATCAGCTAAAATTTAACAGATCGTACAAATGCCATATTTTGATTAAAATGCAATAACAAACGTCAAAAGATAGCACATGGCAATGGCTACAACATGGCTAACTCGGATTTGTGAAATATTCAGTTTTTGACCCCCAAAACTAGGAGAGAGAAAAAATTGGGGAGGGGGGAGGAATTTCCACAAAATAAAAATTTTCAACAATATTTTTTAAAAAAAACGGAAGATATGTCAGAGAACCATATGTAGGCAACTACCATACTAAGTTTCAAACTGATATCTCTATTTTTGACTGACTTATGGCATCCAAATATGGGTAACTCATGATGTCATATTTTGAAATTACGTTTTTTTTGCCTTTATTGACCATATACAGGCACATAACTGCCAGCACTGTATTTCTGAGACAAAACTAGTCTAGAAACATGCCTTTTTGAGTTAGATTTATCAATTTCAAAGTTTGACCTTCAGTGACCTGAATTTGATCTGAACTTGACAATAACTTCACGTAAATCAAGTCAGGTGGTACAATGACTATCACTATCGAATTATACGTGGCAAATAACCTATAAAACATGTGCTACATGACTTTCGTAGATATTTTGCGCATAGTGACCTTTGGTGACCTGACCCTGACCTTGACCTTTGCCAACAATCTCAATTTAGCTCATGCGGGATGTGTATCATACCTTTGGCAGCACTTTGGGTGATCATGGTCATAATCAAAGGCTTTGGATGAAATGTATGGCCCATACCCCATAAACTAAAATACGTCAATTTTGACCTTTGACCTGACTGTGACCTGACATTTGACCTCACTTTGAAATTTTTGAGTATGATTTATATTTGTCTCATTGAGAGCTTTCGATTGCCGACTTGCGCGTCTCGCTGCGATTATTGGTTCGGAAGATAACCAGGGGGTGGTGGGTGTGTAACGCCCCCCCCCCCCCCCCCCCCCCGTCAATGGCGTTCGGCTGAGACCCCAGTCAATGCTCTCTTATTAAAGGGTTAACTCGTTAATTAAAGGGTTAACGGAAGGATGGCCAGGTCTGGCTGCTACATGCAGTCTTTGCATCCTTGCTATTTTGTTCGATCTTTAAATGAGTATGCTTCCATTCCAACCATCACCAGACGGATCCTGTAAGATAAGGTTGTTGATTCTGTTGTATGCCCTGTGCCTAGCTTGAAAGCCACTGGTAGCGTTCTGTCTGATGATTCACTATGTGTTAGCCAGGGACTGATGCGGTGAATTTAGAGTGACGTGCTGTTTGGTGTCGGTCAGGTCTGAACACGTCGCACGAGCACGACTCTTGTCCGGCCGAGGACAGCGACCCGGACGTCGACAACCACAACAGAACACCGGACTGCAGCCAGCCGGCGGCCCCCTGCGGCTCCCAGCCGGACCAGATAACAGATACCAGCCACCAGCCGGACCAGGTAACACAGATACCAGCCACCAGCCGGACCAGGTAACACAGATACCAGCCACCAGCCGGACCAGGTAACACAGATACCAGCCACCAGCCACCAGCCGGACCAGGTAACACAGATACCAGCCACCAGCCGGACCAGGTAACAGATACCAGCCACCAGCCGGACCAGGTAACACAGATACCAGCCACCAGCCACCAGCCGGACCAGGTAACACAGATACCAGCCACCAGCCGGACCAGGTAACACAGATACCAGCCACCAGCCACCAGCCGGACCAGGTAACACAGATACCAGCCACCAGCCGGACCAGGTAACACAGATACCAGCCACCAGCCACCAGCCGGACCAGGTAACACAGATACCAGCCACCAGCCGGACCAGGTAACAGATACCAGCCACCAGCCGGACCAGGTAACACAGATACCAGCCACCAGCCGGACCAGGTAACACAGATACCAGCCACCAGCCGGACCAGGTAACACAGATACCAGCCACCAGCCGGACCAGGTAACACAGATACCAGCCACCAGCCGGACCAGGTAACACAGATACCAGCCACCAGCCGGACCAGGTAACAGATACCAGCCACCAGCCGGACCAGGTAACAGATACCAGCCACCAGCCGGACCAGGTAACACAGATACCAGCCACCAGCCGGACCAGGTAACACAGATACCAGCCACCAGCCGGACCAGGTAACAGATACCAGCCACCAGCCGGACCAGGTAACACAGATACCAGCCACCAGCCGGACCAGGTAACACAGATACCAGCCACCAGCCGGACCAGGTAACACAGATACCAGCCACCAGCCGGACCAGGTAACAGATACCAGCAGCCAGCCGGACCAGGTAACACAGATACCAGCCACCAGCCGGACCAGGTAACAGATACCAGCCACCAGCCGGACCAGGTAACACAGATACCAGCCACCAGCCGGACCAGGTAACACAGATACCAGCAGCCAGCCGGACCAGGTAACACAGATACCAGCCACCAGCCGGACCAGGTAACACAGATACCAGCCACCAGCCGGCCAGGTAACACAGATACCAGCCACCAGTCGGACCAGGTAACACAGATACCAGCTACCAGCCGGACCAGGTAACACAGATACCAGCCACCAGCCGGACCAGGTAACACAGATACCAGCAGCCAGCCGGACCAGGTAACACAGATACCAGCAGCCAGCCGGACCAGGTAACACAGATACCAGCCATCAGCCGGACCAGGTAACACAGATACCAGCCACCAGCCGGACCAGGTAACACAGATACCAGCCACCAGCCGCTGACGGCGGCCTCCTGCGGCTCCCAGCCGGACCAGGTAACATACCAGCAGCCAGCCGGACCAGGTAACACAGATACCAGCCACCAGCCGGCCAGGTAACACAGATACCAGCAGCCAGCCGCTGACGGCGGCCTCCTGCGGCTCCCAGCCGGACCAGGTAACACACCAGCCACCACCCGCTGACGGCGGCCTCCTGCGGCTCCCAGCCGGACCAGGTAACACACCAGCCACCAGCCGGACCAGGTAACAGATACCAGCAGCCAGCCGCTGACGGCGGCCTTTGCGGCTCCCAGCCGGACCAGGTAACACACCAGCCACCAGCCGCTGACGGCGGCCTCCTGCGGCTCCCAGACGGACCAGGTAACACACCAGCCACCAGCCGGACCAGGTAACACAGATACCAGCAGCCAGCCGCTGACGGCGGCCTCCTGCGGCTCCCAGCCGGACCAGGTAACACACCAGCCACCAGCCGCTGACGGCGGCCTCCTGCGGCTCCCAGCCGGACCAGGTAACACACCAGCCACCAGCCGGACCAGGTAACACACCGGACTGCAGCCAGCCGCTGACGGCGGCCTCCTGCGGCTCCCAGCCGGACCAGGTAACAAATACCAGCCACCAGCCGGACCAGGTAACACATATACAGCAGCAACCAGCCGGACCAGGTAACAGAGCAGCAGGGAACATTACTGTGCCGCTGTGTCTGTCTGACGGTGACTGCCATGGCAGCAGCAGGAGCATTACTGTGCCGCTGTGTCTGTCTGACGGTGACTGCCATGGCAGCAGCAGGAGCATTACTGTGCCGCTGTGTCTGTCTGACGGTGACTGCCATGGCAGCAGCAGGAGCATTACTGTGCCGCTGTGTCTGTCTGACGGTGACTGCCATGGCAGCAGCAGGAGCATTACTGTGCCGCTGTGTCTGTCTGACGGTGACTGCCATGGCAGCAGCAGGAGCATTACTGTGCCGCTGTGTCTGTCTGACGGTGACTGCCATGGCAGCAGCAGGAGCATTACTGTGCCGCTGTATCTGTCTGACGGTGACTGCCATGGCAGCAGCAGGAGCATTACTGTGCCGCTGTGTCTGTCTGACGGTGACTGCCATGGCAGCAGCAGGAGCATTACTGTGCCGCTGTGTCTGTCTGACGGTGACTGCCATGGCAGCAGCAGGAGCATTACTGTGCCGCTGTGTCTGTCTGACGGTGACTGCCATGGCAGCAGCAGGAGCATTACTGTGCCGCTGTGTCTGTCTGACGGTGACTGCCATGGCAGCAGCAGGAGCATTACTGTGCCGATGTGTCTGCCAGTGGTTGGCGGCTGACGTGTGTGTCTGCGCCGCCCTGACAGACGGCGGACCGCGAGGCGGACACCGCAGCTCCGGCCCAGGCGGCGACGACGGCGGCCTCTCGGCCGGGACGCTCCGAGGACAACTGCGAGCGGTTCGAGACAGAGGAGCGGGTGGCGCACAGCAGCGACTTCACCGTGATCATCCACGAGCACGAGCACCGCCACCACGGCCACACACACACGCACGGCCACATCCACCAGCCGGCCGGCTCTGCGGCGGCCGTCGCCGGCATGGTGATCGTCGGCGACGGCCTGCATAACTTCACGGACGGCATGGCCATCGGCGCCGCGTTCGCGGCCGGCCTGGCCAGCGGCATCTCCACCTCGGTGGCCGTCTTCTGTCACGAGCTGCCGCACGAGATCGGTGAGTGGTGATCCACACTACATAGTGCATATACACAGCCGGGCACGGCTGGTCTGACCTGATCCACACTACATAGTACATATACACAGCCGGGCACGGCTGGTCTGACCTGATCCACACTACATAGTACATATACACAGCCGGGCACGGTTGGTCTGACCTGATCCACACTACATAGTGCATATACACAGCCGGGCACGGCTGGTCTGACCTGATCCACACTACATAGTACATATACACAGCCGGGCACGGCTGGTCTGACCTGATCCACACTACATAGTACATATACACAGCCGGGCACGGCTGGTCTGACCTGATCCACACTACATAGTACATATACACAGCCGGGCACGGCTGGTCTGACCTGATCCACACTACATAGTACATATACACAGCCGGGCACGGCTGGTCTGACCTGATCCACACTACATAGTACATATACACAGCCGGGCACGGCTGGTCTGACCTGATCCACACTACATAGTACATATACACAGCAGGGCACGGCTGGTCTGACCTGATCCACACTACATAGTACATATACACAGCAGGGCACGGCTGGTCTGACCTGATCCACACTACATAGTACATATACACAGCCGGGCACGGCTGGTCTGACCTGATCCACACTACATAGTACATATACACAGCCGGGCACGGCTGGTCTGACCTGATCCACACTACATAGTACATATACACAGCCGGTCACGGCTGGTCTGACCTGATCCACACTACATAGTACATATCCACAGCCGGGCACGGCTGGTCTGACCTGATCCACACTACATAGTACATATACACAGCCGGGCACTGCTGGTCTGACCTGATCCACACTACATAGTGCATATACACAGCTGGGTACGGCTGGTCTGACCTGATCCACACTACCCACACAGCCGGGCATGGCTGGTCTGACCTGATCCACACTACATAGTGCATATACACAGCCAGGCACGGCTGGTCTGACCTGATCCACACTACATAGTACATATACACAGCCGGTCACGGCTGGTCTGACCTGATCCACACTACCCACACAGCCGGGCACGGCTGGTCTGACCTGATCCACACTACATAGTACATATACACAGCCGGGCACGGCTGGTCTGACCTGATCCACACTACATAGTACATATACACAGCTGGGCACGGCTGGTCTGACCTGATCCACACTACATAGTACATATACACAGCCGGGCACGGCTGGTCTGACCTGATCCACACTACATAGTGCATATACACAGCCGGGCACGGCTGGTCTGACCTGATCCACACTACATAGTACATATACACAGCTGGGCACGGCTGGTCTGACCTGATCCACACTACATAGTACATATACACAGCCGGGCACGGCTGGTCTGACCTGATCCACACTACCCACACAGCCGGGCATGGCTTGTCTGACCTGATCCACACTACATAGTGCATATACACAGCCGGGCACGGCTGGTCTGACCTGATCCACACTACATAGTACATATACACAGCCGGTCACGGCTGGTCTGACCTGATCCACACTACCCACACAGCCGGGCACGGCTGGTCTGACCTGATCCACACTACATAGTACATATACACAGCCGGGCACGGCTGGTCTGACCTGATCCACACTACATAGTACATATACACAGCCGGGCACGGCTGGTCTGACCTGATCCACACTACATAGTACATATACACAGCCGGGCACGGCTGGTCTGACCTGATCCACACTACATAGTGCATATACACAGCCGGGCACGGCTGGTCTGACCTGATCCACACTACATAGTACATATACACAGCTGGGCACGGCTGGTCTGACCTGATCCACACTACATAGTACATATACACAGCCGGGCACGGCTGGTCTGACCTGATCCACACTACCCACACAGCCGGGCACGGCTGGTCTGACCTGATCCACACTACATAGTACATATACATAGCCGGGCACGGCTGGTCTGACCTGATCCACACTACATAGTACATATACACAGCTTGGCACGCCTGGTCTGACCTGATCCACACTACCCACACAGCCGGGCACGGCTGGTCTGACCTGATCCACACTACATAGTACATATCCACAGCCGGGCACGGCTGGTCTGACCTGATCCACACTACCCACACAGCTGGGCACGGCTGGTCTGACCTGATCCACACTACATAGTACATATACACAGCTGGGCACGGCTGGTCTGACCTGATCCACACTACATAGTACATATACACAGCCGGGCACGGCTGGTCTGACCTGATCCACACTACATAGTACATATACACAGCCGGGCACAGCTGGTCTGACCTGATCCACACTACATAGTACATATACACAGCCGGGCACGGCTGGTCTGACCTGATCCACATTACCCACACAGCCGGGCACGGCTGGTCTGACCTGATCCACACTACATAGTACATATACACAGCTGGGCACAGCTGGTCTGACCTGATCCACACTACATAGTACATATACACAGCCGGGCACGGCTGGTCTGACCTGATCCACACTACATAGTACATATACACGGCCGGGCACGGCTGGTCTGACCTGATCCACACTACATAGTACATATACACAGCCGGGCACAGCTGGTCTGACCTGATCCACACTACCCACACAGCCGGGCACGGCTGGTCTGACCTGATCCACACTACATAGTACATATACACAGCCGGGCACAGCTGGTCTGACCTGATCCACACTACATAGTACATATACACAGCCGGGCACGGCTGGTCTGACCTGATCCACACTACATAGTACATATACACAGCCGGGCACAGCTGGTCTGACCTGATCCACACTACATAGTACATATACACAGCCGGGCACGGCTGGTCTGACCTGATCCACACTACATAGTACATATACACAGCCGGGCACGGCTGGTCTGACCTGATCCACACTACATAGTACATATACACAGCCGGGCACAGCTGGTCTGACCTGATCCACACTACATAGTACATATACACAGCCGGGCACAGCTGGTCTGACCTGATCCACACTACATAGTACATATACACAGCCGGGCATGGCTGGTCTGACCTGATCCACACTACATAGTACATATCCACAGCTGGGCACGGCTGGTCTGACCTGATCCACACTACCCACACAGCCGGGCACGGCTGGTCTGACCTGATCCACACTACATAGTACATATACACAGCCGGGCACGGCTGGTCTTACCTGATCCACACTACATAGTACATATACACAGCCGGGCACGGCTGGTCTGACCTGATCCACACTACATAGTGCATATACACAGCCGGGCACGGCTGGTCTGACCTGATCCACACTATCAGGTCAGACCATATCCACACTAGCTGGTCTGACCTGATCCACACTACATAGTACATATACACAGCCGGGCACGGCTGGTCTGACCTGATCCACACTACATAGTACATATACACAGCCGGGCACGGCTGGTCTGACCTGATCCACACTACATAGTACATATACACAGCCGGGCACGGCTGGTCTGACCTGATCCACACTACATAGTACATATCCACAGCTGGGCACGGCTGGTCTGACCTGATCCACAGACCATAGTGCATATACACAGCCGGGCACGGCTGGTCTGACCATAGTGCATATACACAGCCGGGCACGGCTGGTCTGACCTGATCCACACTACATAGTACATATACACAGCCGGGCACGGCTGGTCTGACCTGATCCACACTACATAGTACATATACACAGCCGGGCACAGCTGGTCTGACCTGATCCACACTACATAGTGCATATACACAGCCGGGCACGGCTGGTCTGACCTGATCCACACTACATAGTACATATACACAGCCGGGCACGGCTGGTCTGACCTGATCCACACTACATAGTACATATACACAGCCGGGCACGGCTGGTCTGACCTGATCCACACTACATAGTACATATACACAGCTGGACACGGCTGGTCTGACCTGATCCACACTACATAGTACATATACACAGCCGGGCACAGCTGGTCTGACCTGATCCACACTACATAGTACATATACACAGCCGGGCACAGCTGGTCTGACCTGATCCACACTACATAGTACATATCCACAGCCGGGCACGGCTGGTCTGACCTGATCCACACTACATAGTGCATATACACAGCCGGGCACGGCTGGTCTGACCTGATCCACACTACATAGTGCATATACACAGCCGGGCACGGCTGGTCTGACCTGATCCACACTGCATAGTACATATACACAGCCGGGCACGGCTGGTCTGACCTGATCCACACTACCCACACAGCCGGGCACAGCTGGTCTGACCTGATCCACACTACATAGTACATATACACAGCCGGGCACGGCTGGTCTGACCTGATCCACACTACATAGTACATATACACAGCTGGGCACGGCTGGTCTGACCTGATCCACACTACATAGTACATATACACAGCCGGGCACGGCTGGTCTGACCTGATCCACACTACATAGTACATATACACAGCCGGGCACGGCTGGTCTGACCTGATCCACACTACATAGTACATATACACAGCTGGACACGGCTGGTCTGACCTAATCCACACTACATAGTACATATACACAGCTGGGCACGGCTGGTCTGACCTGATCCACACTACCCAAACAGCCGGGCACGGCTGGTCTGACCTGATCCACACTACATAGTACATATACACAGCCGGGCATGGCTGGTCTGACCTGATCCACACTACATAGTACATATACACAGCTGGGCACAGCTGGTCTGACCTGATCCACACTACCCACACAGCCGGGCACGGCTGGTCTGACCTGATCCACACTACATAGTACATATACACAGCCGGGCACGGCTGGTCTGACCTGATCCACACTACATAGTACATATACACAGCCGGGCACGGCTGGTCTGACCTGATCCACACTACATAGTACATATACACAGCCGGGCACGGCTGGTCTGACCTGATCCACACTACATAGTACATATACACAGCCGGGCACGGCTGGTCTGACCTGATCCACACTACATAGTACATATACACAGCCGGGCACGGCTGGTCTGACCTGATCCACACTACATAGTACATATACACAGCCGGGCACGGCTGGTCTGACCTGATCCACACTACCCACACAGCCGGGCAGGCTGGTCTGACGACGTGCAGCCGCTGTCTGGGGCTAACTGCGGCAGCCGGCCAGCAGGTGGCTGCAGGCCGCAGCGGCTGGTGATAGCAGCTCATTGCGCTGATTTGGATATGATGGAGTTGGAACTTGGATGCCAAAACCTTTGTAATGACTTTGCGAAACTCGGTCCTTTGATCAGTTAAAATCGTGATCAATTTGTCGTGATGATTGTTATACGATATTCATAAGTGTTTACGCCTTTGAACAATATTTCAGAATTTCGCAATCTTGTTACATATTATATAATATGCATAATGTTTTCCGTCTTTGAATATATTTTCTGAACTTCAGAATAGTTCAGGACTGAAAAATAAGCAAATCAGGATGAGCAAAAAAAAATATGGACACAATGTCAATTCCTGGCCCTCAGTCCTGGGTGTCAGCCCCTGGCCCTTAGCCCCTGGCCCTGAGCCCCTGACACCATCAGTCCCTGACACCATCAGCCCCTGACACCCTCAGCCCCTGACACCATCAGCCCCTGACACCATCAGCCCCTGACACCATCAGCCCCTGACACCCTCAGTCCCTGACACCATCAGCCCCTGACACCCTCAGCCCCTGACCCTCAGCCCCTGACCCTCAGTCCCTGACACCATCAGCCCCTGACACCCTCAACCCCTGACACCATCAGCCCCTTACCCTCAGCCCCTGACCCTCAGCCCCTGACCGTCGGCGCTGACCGCTGACCGCTGTGATCAACGACGACTGCTCCCGGCCCTGACCGCTGTGACCGCTGTGACCGCTGTGACCGCTGTGACCGCTGTGACCGCTGTGACCGCTGTGACCGCTGTGACCGCTGTGACCGCTGACATCTGATGACTGCTGACGGCTGTGGCGGCTGACATCTGATGACTGCTGACGGCTGTGGCGGCTGACATCTGATGACTGCTGACGGCTGTGGCGGCTGACATCTGATGACTGCTGACGGCTGTGGCGGCTGACATCTGATGACTGCTGACGGCTGTGGCGGCTGACATCTGATGACTGCTGACGGCTGTGACGGCTGACATCTGATGACTGCTGACGGCTGTGACGGCTGACATCTGATGACTGCTGACGGCTGTGGCGGCTGACATCTGATGACTGCTGACGGCTGTGGCGGCTGACATCTGATGACTGCTGACGGCTGTGGCGACTGACATCTGATGACTGCTGACGGCTGTGGCGGCTGACATCTGATGACGGCTGACGGCTGCGGCAGGTGACTTCGCCGTGCTGCTGCAGTCCGGGATGTCGGTGCGACAGGCGCTCTTCTACAACGTGGTGTCGTCGGTGCTCTGTCTGATTGGCATGGTACTCGGCATGGTGCTGGGTAACATAGCCTCGTTCAGCGCCTGGGTGTTCGCCGCCGCCGCCGGCTCCTTCCTCTACATCGCGCTGGTCGACATGGTGAGGCCCCGTCCTCTACTGAGGTGATCTACTGAGACCCTGTCCTCTACTGAGGTGCTGTACTGAGACCCCGTCCTCTACTGAGGTGCTGTACTGAGGTCCTGTCCTCTACTGAGGTGCTGTACTGAGGTCCTGTCCTCTACTGAGGTGCTGTACTGTGCTGAGGTACTGTACTGAGGTCCTGTCCTGTTCTGAGGTACTGAGGTCCCGTCCTCTACTGAGGTGCTGTAC
>JAXIVJ010002738.1:0-5000 GCA_036785665.1 Chirona hameri | reverse complement strand
GCTCTGACGGCTCGGCCACCACCGTCAAACGGAGCCGTCTCACTGACCCGCCAGATGTACAGTATGCAGCCCGCACGCTGCCGCTTAAAGCCTGTTCTTTCTCGGACGTTACCACCGTCAATCATCACTCATCACTGTCAATCTATCATGTCAATCATGTCAATCATGAATTATCTTATGTTTTCGTAACGTTGTCTTCTCTGCCGGGTGTTTGTGACAGGACGCACATCGTCAGACGGTGTGTCCGTCCTCTACTGAGGTGTGTGTGTGTACAGTGTATGTGTGTGTGTGTGTGTGTGTGTGTGTGTGTGTGTGTGTGTGTGTGTGTGTGTGTGTGTGTGTGTGCGCGTGCGTGCGTGCGTGCGTGCGTGCGTGCGTGCGTGCGTGCGTGCGTGCGTGCGTGCGTGCGTGCGTGCGTGTGTGTGTGTGTGTGTGTGTGTGTGTGTGTGTGTGTGTGTGTGTGTGTGTGTGTTTTGTTTTCTCGTGCTGTGGGAGTGCAGGTGTGGTTGGTGGCGTAGGTCAGGTGTGGTTAGTGGCGTAGGTCAGGTGTGATTGGTGGCGTAGGTCAGGTGTGGTCGGTGGCGTAGGTCGCCCGCCGGAGGTCACTGCCGGGACAGGCGGCGGTCGCGGTGGGGAGGGTTTCGGTGCTGACAGTGTGGCCAGGACAGACTGTGCTGTCGCCGGCCGGCGCCGGCCGGGGCTGCGACGCTCCCTCGGCTCCCTCGGCTCCAGAGCAGACTGCTGTGGCCGCCTGTCGCTGCTGCCTGCTGGCCGGGGCTGCGAAGCCCCGCCGTCGACTGCCATACGCATTGCTGTGCTCCGACGGATTTGAACAGAACCGTTTTACGTCTATTCTGGGGTTAACGGAGTGCCATATTTGTAAGCTTTTGGATGCGTGTGTGTGTAATTTTTTGGACGTCTCGTGATTTTTGTAGTTTGCAATTATTTTGATTAATCTGGACGTAATACATTTTGATACATACTGCGTCTCTTTCTTGCTATGCGATTTTGTAATGGTCTGTACTACAGAGTGATTTGATGGACGCCCCATCACCAGGCAACTGCGGCGCCCTAAAACCCCAATCATCAGATCATCGTACAGACTGATTGGCCTGGTTAGCCATACATGCTGGGGTATTAGTCAGTGTGTCCGATGCTGGGGAACTGACTCGTACGGCAGACTCAGTGATCTGCTGTGTCCAGGTGCGACAGTAGTAATGATGTGAGAGTCAACTGCTGATGTGGAGTCCCCGGCAGCTGCGACAGTGGTACTAATTTGAGTGTCCAGCTGACATGCTCGATAGAATAGTCCACTGGTCGGAATGTGTGGCCATTCCAGTGGTTCTCAGCATCAACGCCGGTCCCTTACCTTTTGACATGGTGAATTCACCTTTACCTCGTTCCCCATTACGCAGGGCGCAAGGCATTGGCTTCAAGTTATCCAGTACAGCATAACTTCAGGTGTTTACTACTAGTGCCATCTAGGGGCAGAAATATAAGTTGATATGTGGGCTGTTGCCCGTGGTCTTGGTCAGCGGTTTCCAGCGTCAATAGCCATTGTTAGCCCCTTTTGGCGACAACTGAATGTCTCATTACTCTGTACTGCCGACTGCAATGTAAACAACTCACATACATTGTACTATTACACATTCTGCGCAGAAGGTGCTCCACTAATTCCTCTTCAACGCGTTAACTCTCCCGCGAAGGCAGCCAAGTCATTTAGCATTTATCCGTTTCGATGCTGTTTGCGACAAAACGGTACCAGTGGTCTGCGTCAGAGCAACACACTGTGAAATATGGATGTGCATTGTCCACCATCATGAAACAAATCGTCTATAATTTGTGACTTAGATGCTCCGTGGTCATGACCCCGCTCGTAGGCAGCTCAGTCGTCATTACCCCGAGTGGGGGATGGGAGGCCCGCACTCCTGTCTGGTGACATATGTTAGATGCTCAGTCGTCATTACCCCGAGTCGGGGATGGGAGGCCCGCACTCCTGTCTGGTGACATATGTTAGATGCTCCGTCGTCATTACCCCGAGTCGGGGATGGGAGGCCCGCACTCCTGTCTGGTGACATATGTTAGATGCTCCGTGGTCATTACCCCGAGTCGGGGATGGGAGGCCCGCACTCCTGTCTGGTGACATATGTTAGATGCTCCGTCGTCATTACCCCGAGTCGGGGATGGGAGGCCCGCACTCCTGTCTGGTGACATATGTTAGATGCTCCGTGGTCATTACCCCGAGTCGGGGATGGGAGGCCCGCACTCCTGTCTGGTGACATATGTTAGATGCTCCGTCGTCATTACCCCGAGTCGGGGATGGGAGGCCCGCACTCCTGTCTGGTGACATATGTTAGATGCTCAGTCGTCATTACCCCGAGTCGGGGATGGGAGGCCCGCACTCCTGTCTGGTGACATATGTTAGATGCTCAGTCGTCATTACCCCGAGTCGGGGATGGGAGGCCCGCACTCCTGTCTGGTGACATATGTTAGATGCTCAGTCGTCATTACCCCGCTCGTAGGCAGCTCCATTTCCCCAAGTAGGGGCCCTATTTGAGAATCACTGCGTTATACGATTGAAATGCAGATGTAAAAATACAACTATTGTGGAAAAGGCGATACTCGGAGCACAAAAAATATTATAAATAGATAAGTTCATTAAAGCTTTCGGATTTCTGCCATCTTTGGTAAGGACCTCCACTGCAGGAAGTTCCCAGGACAAGTTGTTTCGGCAGTGGGAGTGTGAAGGCAAATGGTCATTTTTACATATTGCTCCAAGTTGAAAAAAGTGAAAAAGTTTCGGACAAGCGGACGAGCGATCATCACCTGGCCAGTGTACCGCTCTGAGGACTTGAGGCGTCCCCCTGTGGAGCGCTGCTGATCCCGCTGTCCACTGCTCCTCTCATGTCGCCGCGCCTCAAACTCAGCCCGCCGCTCTGCATACCATGTACAGTGTATTGCATGCATCGATCGAGCACGTCGAGTCAGCCGCCGATAAATTAACAAAATTCAGATCTATCTGGTGTCGGCGCGGCGGGCCGCCCGTGCTCGGTCGGCGGCAGGAGACCCGCGACCTCGACCGACGCGCCGCGTATAAAAGTAACAAACTTTGGTTGACTCCACATATCGCGAATGTTCGCAGCTTGCGTCCGCCCTGCCCGGTTGCAGAGGCCCGGAGCCGCGGGCCCAGAGTCTGCCGGGGTCCGGTCGGCTCGCGCTGACCGTCACATCCGTCACAAACCCGTCACGGTTGTCACAGACCGTCATAGACCCACCACGGACCCGTCACTGCGCGGCGCCCGTCACACGTTGGATATCTTTGAGTCGGGGATGGGAGGCCAGTTGTCGTTGCGTTTCACGGTGACGGCCGAGCCTGGTGTGCTGGGTCGGGTACCGAACAGGGGCGGCCCCTGGCGAGGCGCGGCAGGACCGCCCAGCGCCGGCCCGCCTCCTCCCGCCGCCCGGCTCAGGGAGGTGCTGCCCGTGTTGTTGCTGGGCCCGGTGCTGCTGTGCTGTGAGTGCTGCAAGTGCTGCGAGCCGCCGGCCGAGTACTGGCTCGGGTGCGAGCTCAGGTGGGTAGCCGTCACGTCAGGCATGCCCTGCCAGGTGCGCAGGCGGGCATGGATCTCGCGGAAGCTGGGCCGCCGCGAGGCCATCTCGTGCCAACACTCGATCATGAGCGCGTACATTATGGAGGGGCAATCCTCCGGGCAGGGCAGCAGCTGGCGACAGCGCACCATCTCCATCACCTCGGCGTTGTAGCCGTGGTACGGCTGGAACACAGCAGGAATACGGTTGGAGACGGGTCAGCTGGCGGAGCTGCACACTCCTTCGCACGCTTACTACAGAGCCGAACACCGGTCAAACCTCTAACTGACATCTCACTCACTGGTCTGCCCGCAACGGTAAACGTGGATTCCTCACGAATATTCGCATAATCTTTAGCACATGTTTATCATAGCATGTCATCCGTTTATTTTGTTAATTGTATGAAAGCTGCTGCAGAAAAGGGTGATACGTGTTTGCCAGTGATCACTGATCAACGTGTCATGTCCCGGTACACTACCTACTGACCTGGAGGCCGTAGCTGAATATCTCCCAGAGCAGGACGCCGAAGCTCCAAACGTCCGACTCGGTGGTGAACTTGCCGTAAAGGATGCTTTCGGCCGGCATCCAGCGCACTGGCAGCAGAGCCTTGCTCTGCACTCTGTGTAGTCACAGACAGGTCACACAGTCAGTCACCGACAGGTCACACAGTCAGTCACAGACAGGTCACAGACAGTCAGTCACAGACAGGTCACACAGTCAGTCACAGACAGGTCACACAGTCAGTCACCGACAGGTCACAGACAGGTCACAGACAGTCAGTCACAGACAGGTCACACAGTCAGTCACAGACAGGTCACACAGTCAGTCACCGACAGGTCACAGACAGGTCACACAGTCAGTCACAGACAGGTCACACAGTCAGTCACAGACAGGTCACAGACAGGTCACACAGTCAGTCACAGACAGGTCACACAGTCAGTCACCGACAGGTCACACAGTCAGTCACCGACAGGTCACACAGTCAGTCACAGACAGGTCACAGACAAGTCAGTCACAGACAGGCCACACAGTCAGTCACAGACAGGTCACACAGTCAGTCACAGACAGGCCACAGACAGTCAGTCACAGACAGGTCACACAGTCAGTCACAGACAGGTCACACAGTCAGTCACCGACAGGTCACAGACAGGTCACAGACAGTCAGTCACAGACAGGTCACACAGTCAGTCACAGACAGGTCACACAGTCAGTCACCGACAGGTCACAGACAGGTCACACAGTCAGTCACAGACAGGTCACACAGTCAGTCACAGACAGGTCACAGACAGGTCACACAATCAGTCACAGACAGGTCACACAGTCAGTCACCGACAGGTCACACAGTCAGTCACAGACAGGTCACACAGTCAGTCACAGACAGGTCACAGACAAGTCAGTCACAGACAGGCCAC
>JAXIVJ010002737.1:40000-104311 GCA_036785665.1 Chirona hameri | reverse complement strand
CATATGCATACTGATGTCGCATGTAGCACCGTTGCATACACATACTGATGTCGCATGTAGCACCGTTGCATACACATACTGATGTCGCATGTAGCACCGTTGCATATACATACTGATGTCGCATGTAGCACCGTTGCATACACATACTGATGTCGCATGTAGCACCGTTGCATACACATACTGATGTCGCATGTAGCACCGTTGCATACACATACTGATGTCGCATGTAGCACCGTTGCATACACATACTGATGTCGCATGTAGCACCGTTGCATATACATACTGATGTCGCATGTAGCACCGTTGCATACACATACTGATGTCGCATGTAGCACCGTTGCATACACATACTGATGTCGCATGTAGCACCGTTGCATACACATACTGATGTCGCATGTAGCACCGTTGCATATACATACTGATGTCGCATGTAGCACCGTTGCATACACATACTGATGTCGCATGTAGCACCGTTGCATACACATACTGATGTCGCATGTAGCACCGTTGCATAACATACTGATGTCGCATGTAGCACCGTTGCATATACATACTGATGTCGCATGTAGCACCGTTGCATACACATACTGATGTCGCATGTAGCACCGTTGCATACACATACTGATGTCGCATGTAGCACCGTTGCATACACATACTGATGTCGCATGTAGCACCGTTGCATATACATACTGATGTCGCATGTAGCACCGTTGCATACACATACTGATGTCGCATGTAGCACCGTTGCATACACATACTGATGTCGCATGTAGCACCGTTGCATACACATACTGATGTCGCATGTAGCACCGTTGCATACACATACTGATGTCGCATGTAGCACCGTTGCATATACATACTGATGTCGCATGTAGCACCGTTGCATACACATACTGATGTCGCATGTAGCACCGTTGCATATACATACTGATGTCGCATGTAGCACCGTTGCATATACATACTGATGTCGCATGTAGCACCGTTGCATACACATACTGATGTCGCATGTAGCACCGTTGCATACACATACTGATGTCGCATGTAGCACCGTTGCATACACATACTGATGTCGCATGTAGCACCGTTGCATACACATACTGATGTCGCATGTAGCACCGTTGCATACACATACTGATGTCGCATGTAGCACCGTTGCATATACATACTGATGTCGCATGTAGCACCGTTGCATATACATACTGATGTCGCATGTAGCACCGTTGCATACACATACTGATGTCGCATGTAGCACCGTTGCATATACATACTGATGTCGCATGTAGCACCGTTGCATACACATACTGATGTCGCATGTAGCACCGTTGCATACACATACTGATGTCGCATGTAGCACCGTTGCATATACATACTGATGTCGCATGTAGCACCGTTGCATATACATACTGATGTCGCATGTAGCACCGTTGCATACACATACTGATGTCGCATGTAGCACCGTTGCATACACATACTGATGTCGCATGTAGCACCGTTGCATATACATACTGATGTCGCATGTAGCACCGTTGCATATACATACTGATGTCGCATGTAGCACCGTTGCATATACATACTGATGTCGCATGTAGCACCGTTGCATACACATACTGATGTCGCATGTAGCACCGTTGCATATACATACTGATGTCGCATGTAGCACCGTTGCATATGCATACTGATGTCGCATGTAGCACCGTTGCATACACATACTGATGTCGCATGTAGCACCGTTGCATACACATACTGATGTCGCATGTAGCACCGTTGCATATACATACTGATGTCGCATGTAGCACCGTTGCATACACATACTGATGTCGCATGTAGCACCGTTGCATATACATACTGATGTCGCATGTAGCACCGTTGCATACACATACTGATGTCGCATGTAGCACCGTTGCATACACATACTGATGTCGCATGTAGCACCGTTGCATACACATACTGATGTCGCATGTAGCACCGTTGCATACACATACTGATGTCGCATGTAGCACCGTTGCATACACATACTGATGTCGCATGTAGCACCGTTGCATACACATACTCATGTCACATGTAGCACCGTTGCATATACATACTGATGTCGCATGTAGCACCGTTGCATATACATACTGATGTCGCATGTAGCACCGTTGCATACACATACTGATGTCGCATGTAGCACCGTTGCATATACATACTGATGTCGCATGTAGCACCGTTGCATACACATACTGATGTCGCATGTAGCACCGTTGCATATACATACTGATGTCGCATGTAGCACCGTTGCATACACATACTGATGTCGCATGTAGCACCGTTGCATATACATACTGATGTCGCATGTAGCACCGTTGCATACACATACTGATGTCGCATGTAGCACCGTTGCATATACATACTGATGTCGCATGTAGCACCGTTGCATACACATACTGATGTCGCATGTAGCACCGTTGCATACACATACTGATGTCGCATGTAGCACCGTTGCATACACATACTGATGTCGCATGTAGCACCGTTGCATACACATACTGATGTCGCATGTAGCACCGTTGCATATACATACTAATGTCGCATGTAGCACCGTTGCATATACATACTGATGTCGCATGTAGCACCGTTGCATACACATACTGATGTCGCATGTAGCACCGTTGCATACACATACTGATGTCGCATGTAGCACCGTTGCATACACATACTGATGTCGCATGTAGCACCGTTGCATATACATACTGATGTCGCATGTAGCGACGTTGCATATACATACTGATGTCGCATGTAGCACTGTTGCATACACATACTGATGTCGCATGTAGCACCGTTGCATATACATACTGATGTCGCATGTAGCACCGTTGCATATACATACTGATGTCGCATGTAGCACCGTTGCATACACATACTGATGTCGCATGTAGCACCGTTGCATATACATACTGATGTCGCATGTAGCACCGTTGCATACACATACTGATGTCGCATGTAGCACCGTTGCATATACATACTGATGTCGCATGTAGCACCGTTGCATACACATACTAATGTCGCATGTAGCACCGTTGCATACACATACTGATGTCGCATGTAGCACCGTTGCATACACATACTGATGTCGCATGTAGCACCGTTGCATACACATACTGATGTCGCATGTAGCACCCTTGCATATACATACTGATGTCGCATGTAGCACCGTTGCATACACATACTGATGTCGCATATAGCACCGTTGCATACACATACTGATGTCACATGTAGCACCGTTGCATATACATACTGATGTCGCATGTAGCACCGTTGCATACACATACTGATGTCGCATGTAGCACCGTTGCATACACATACTGATGTCGCATGTAGCACCGTTGCATACACATACTGATGTCACATGTAGCACCGTTGCATATACATACTGATGTCGCATGTAGCACCGTTGCATACACATACTGATGTCGCATGTAGCACCGTTGCATACACATACTGATGTCACATGTAGCACCGTTGCATATACATACTGATGTCGCATGTAGCACCGTTGCATACACATACTGATGTCGCATGTAGCACCGTTGCATACACATACTGATGTCACATGTAGCACCGTTGCATATACATACTGATGTCGCATGTAGCACCGTTGCATATACATACTGATGTCGCATGTAGCACCGTTGCATATACATACTGATGTCGCATGTAGCACCGTTGCATACACATACTGATGTCGCATGTAGCACCGTTGCATATACATACTGATGTCGCATGTAGCACCGTTGCATACACATACTGATGTCGCATGTAGCACCGTTGCATATACATACTGATGTCGCATGTAGCACCGTTGCATACACATACTGATGTCGCATGTAGCACCGTTGCATATACATACTGATGTCGCATGTAGCACCGTTGCATATACATACTGATGTCGCATGTAGCACCGTTGCATACACATACTGATGTCGCATGTAGCACCGTTGCATATACATACTGATGTCGCATATAGCACCGTTGCATATACATACTGATGTCGCATGTAGCACCGTTGCATACACATACTGATGTCACATGTAGCACCGTTGCATACACATACTGATGTCACATGTAGCACCGTTGCATACACATACTAATGTCGCATGTAGCACCGTTGCATACACATACTGATGTCGCATGTAGCACCGTTGCATACACATACTGATGTCGCATGTAGCACCGTTGCATACACATACTGATGTCGCATGTAGCACCGTTGCATATACATACTGATGTCGCATGTCGCACCGTTGCATATACATACTGATGTCGCATGTAGCACCGTTGCATACACATACTGATGTCGCATGTAGCACCGTTGCATATACATACTGATGTCGCATGTAGCAACGTTGCATACACATACTGATGTCGCATGTAGCACCGTTGCATATACATACTGATGTCGCATGTAGCACCGTTGCATATACATACTGATGTCGCATGTAGCACCGTTGCATACACATACTGATGTCGCATGTAGCACCGTTGCATATACATACTGATGTCGCATGTAGCACCGTTGCATATACATACTAATGTCGCATGTAGCACCGTTGCATATACATACTGATGTCGCATGTAGCACCGTTGCATATACATACTGATGTCGCATGTAGCACCGTTGCATACACATACTGATGTCACATGTAGCACCGTTGCATACACATACTGATGTCGCATGTAGCACCGTTGCATACACATACTGATGTCGCATGTAGCACCGTTGCATACACATACTGATGTCGCATGTAGCACCGTTGCATATACATACTGATGTCGCATGTAGCGACGTTGCATATACATACGGATGTCGCATGTAGCATCGTTGCATACACATACTGATGTCGCATGTAGCACCGTTGCATATACATACTGATGTCGCATGTAGCACCGTTGCATATACATACTGATGTCGCATGTAGCACCGTTGCATACACATACTGATGTCGCATGTAGCACCGTTGCATACACATACTGATGTCGCATGTAGCACCGTTGCATACACATACTGATGTCGCATGTAGCACCGTTGCATACACATACTGATGTCGCATGTAGCACCGTTGCATATACATACTGATGTCGCATGTAGCACCGTTGCATATACATACTGATGTCGCATGTAGCACCGTTGCATACACATACTGATGTCGCATGTAGCACCGTTGCATATACATACTGATGTCGCATGTAGCACCGTTGCATATACATACTGATGTCGCATGTAGCACCGTTGCATATACATACTGATGTCGCATGTAGCACCGTTGCATACACATACTGATGTCGCATGTAGCACCGTTGCATATGCATACTGATGTCGCATGTAGCACCGTTGCATACACATACTGATGTCGCATGTAGCACCGTTGCATACACATACTGATGTCGCATGTAACACCGTTGCATATACATACTGATGTCGCATGTAGCACCGTTGCATACACATACTGATGTCGCATGTAGCACCGTTGCATACACATACTGATGTCGCATGTAGCACCGTTGCATACACATACTGATGTCGCATGTAGCACCGTTGCATACACATACTGATGTCGCATGTAGCACCGTTGCATATACATACTGATGTCGCATGTAGCACCGTTGCATACACATACTGATGTCGCATGTAGCACCGTTGCATACACATACTGATGTCGCATGTAGCACCGTTGCATACACATACTGATGTCGCATGTAGCACCGTTGCATATACATACTGATGTCGCATGTAGCACCGTTGCATACACATACTGATGTCGCATGTAGCACCGTTGCATACACATACTGATGTCGCATGTAGCACCGTTGCATACACATACTGATGTCTCATGTAGCACCGTTGCATACACATACTGATGTCGCATGTAGCACCGTTGCATATACATACTGATGTCGCATGTAGCACCGTTGCATACACATACTGATGTCGCATGTAGCACCGTTGCATATACATACTGATGTCGCATGTAGCACCGTTGCATATACATACTGATGTCGCATGTAGCACCGTTGCATACACATACTAATGTCGCATGTAGCACCGTTGCATACACATACTGATGTCGCATGTAGCACCGTTGCATACACATACTGATGTCGCATGTAGCACCGTTGCATACACATACTGATGTCGCATGTAGCACCGTTGCATATACATACTGATGTCGCATGTAGCACCGTTGCATACACATACTGATGTCGCATGTAGCACCGTTGCATACACATACTGATGTCGCATGTAGCACCGTTGCATACACATACTGATGTCGCATGTAGCACCGTTGCATACACATACTGATGTCGCATGTAGCACCGTTGCATACACATACTGATGTCGCATGTAGCACCGTTGCATACACATACTGATGTCGCATGTAGCACCGTTGCATATACATACTGATGTCGCATGTAGCACCGTTGCATATACATACTGATGTCGCATGTAGCACCGTTGCATATACATACTGATGTCGCATGTAGCACCGTTGCATACACATACTGATGTCGCATGTAGCACCGTTGCATACACATACTGATGTCGCATGTAGCACCGTTGCATATACATACTGATGTCGCATGTAGCACCGTTGCATATACATACTGATGTCGCATGTAGCACCGTTGCATATACATACTGATGTCGCATGTAGCACCGTTGCATACACATACTGATGTCGCATGTAGCACCGTTGCATATACATACTGATGTCGCATGTAGCACCGTTGCATATACATACTGATGTCGCATGTAGCACCGTTGCATACACATACTGATGTCGCATGTAGCACCGTTGCATACACATACTGATGTCGCATGTAGCACCGTTGCATATACATACTGATGTCGCATGTAGCACCGTTGCATACACATACTGATGTCGCATGTAGCACCGTTGCATATACATACTGATGTCGCATGTAGCACCGTTGCATACACATACTGATGTCGCATGTAGCACCGTTGCATATACATACTGATGTCGCATGTAGCACCGTTGCATACACATACTGATGTCGCATGTAGCACCGTTGCATACACATACTGATGTCGCATGTAGCACCGTTGCATACACATACTGATGTCGCATGTAGCACCGTTGCATACACATACTGATGTCGCAGTAGCACCGTTGCATATACATACTGTCGCATGTAGCACCGTTGCATAACATACTATCCATACACCGATGTCATCATACTATCACCTGTTAGCACGATATACATACTGATGTCGCATGTAGCACCGTTGCATAACATACTAGTCATGAGCACCGCATCATACTGATGTCGCATGTAGCACCGTTGCATAACATACTGATGTCGCATGAAGCACCGTTGCATACACATACTGATGTCGCATGTAGCACCGTTGCATATACATACTGATGTCGCATGTAGCACCGTTGCATACACATACTGATGTCGCATGTAGCACCGTTGCATATACATACTGATGTCGCATGTAGCACCGTTGCATACACATACTGATGTCGCATGTAGCACCGTTGCATACACATACTGATGTCGCATGTAGCACCGTTGCATACACATACTGATGTCGCATGTAGCACCGTTGCATACACATACTGATGTCGCATGTAGCACCGTTGCATATACATACTAATGTCGCATGTAGCACCGTTGCATATACATACTGATGTCGCATGTAGCACCGTTGCATACACATACTGATGTCGCATGTAGCACCGTTGCATACACATACTGATGTCGCATGTAGCACCGTTGCATATACATACTGATGTCGCATGTAGCACCGTTGCATATACATACTGATGTCGCATGTAGCACCGTTGCATACACATACTGATGTCGCATGTAGCACCGTTGCATACACATACTGATGTCGCATGTAGCACCGTTGCATACACATACTGATGTCGCATGTAGCACCGTTGCATACACATACTGATGTCACATGTAGCACCGTTGCATATACATACTGATGTCGCATGTAGCACCGTTGCATATACATACTGATGTCGCATGTAGCACCGTTGCATATACATACTGATGTCGCATGTAGCACCGTTGCATATACATACTGATGTCGCATGTAGCACCGTTGCATATACATACTGATGTCGCATGTAGCACCGTTGCATACACATACTGATGTCGCATGTAGCACCGTTGCATACACATACTGATGTCGCATGTAGCACCGTTGCATACACATACTGATGTCGCATGTAGCACCGTTGCATACACATACTGATGTCGCATGTAGCACCGTTGCATATACATACTGATGTCGCATGTAGCACCGTTGCATACACATACTGATGTCGCATGTAGCACCGTTGCATACACATACTGATGTCGCATGTAGCACCGTTGCATACACATACTGATGTCGCATGTAGCACCGTTGCATACACATACTGATGTCGCATGTAGCACCGTTGCATACACATACTGATGTCGCATGTAGCACCGTTGCATATACATACTGATGTCGCATGTAGCACCGTTGCATACACATACTGATGTCGCATGTAGCACCGTTGCATATACATACTGATGTCGCATGTAGCACCGTTGCATACACATACTGATGTCGCATGTAGCACCGTTGCATACACATACTGATGTCGCATGTAGCACCGTTGCATATACATACTGATGTCGCATGTAGCACCGTTGCATATACATACTGATGTCGCATGTAGCACCGTTGCATATACATACTGATGTCGCATGTAGCACCGTTGCATACACATACTGATGTCGCATGTAGCACCGTTGCATATACATACTGATGTCGCATGTAGCACCGTTGCATACACATACTGATGTCGCATGTAGCACCGTTGCATATACATACTGATGTCGCATGTAGCACCGTTGCATACACATACTGATGTCGCATGTAGCACCGTTGCATATACATACTGATGTCGCATGTAGCACCGTTGCATATACATACTGATGTCGCATGTAGCACCGTTTCATATACATACTGATGTCGCATGTAGCACCGTTGCATATACATACTGATGTCGCATGTAGCACCGTTGCATATACATACTGATGTCGCATGTAGCACCGTTGCATACACATACTGATGTCGCATGTAGCACCGTTGCATACACATACTGATGTCGCATGTAGCACCGTTGCATACACATACTGATGTCGCATGTAGCACCGTTGCATATACATACTGATGTCGCATGTAGCACCGTTGCATACACATACTGATGTCGCATGTAGCACCGTTGCATACACATACTGATGTCGCATGTAGCACCGTTGCATATACATACTGATGTCGCATGTAGCACCGTTGCATATACATACTGATGTCTCATGTAGCACCGTTGCATACACATACTGATGTCGCATGTAGCACCGTTGCATACACATACTGATGTCGCATGTAGCACCGTTGCATACACATACTGATGTCGCATGTAGCACCGTTGCATACACATACTGATGTCGCATGTAGCACCGTTGCATACACATACTGATGTCACATGTAGCACCGTTGCATACACATACTGATGTCGCATGTAGCACCGTTGCATATACATACTGATGTCGCATGTAGCACCGTTGCATATACATACTGATGTCGCATGTAGCACCGTTGCATATACATACTGATGTCGCATGTAGCACCGTTGCATACACATACTGATGTCGCATGTAGCACCGTTGCATATACATACTGATGTCGCATGTAGCACCGTTGCATACACATACTGATGTCGCATGTAGCACCGTTGCATATACATACTGATGTCGCATGTAGCACCGTTGCATACACATACTGATGTTGCATGTAGCACCGTTGCATATACATACTGATGTCGCATGTAGCACCGTTGCATACACATACTGATGTCGCATGTAGCACCGTTGCATATACATACTGATGTCGCATGTAGCACCGTTGCATACACATACTGATGTCGCATGTAGCACCGTTGCATACACATACTGATGTCGCATGTAGCACTGTTGCATATACATACTGATGTCGCATGTAGCACCGTTGCATACACATACTGATGTCGCATGTAGCACCGTTGCATATACATACTGATGTCGCATGTAGCACCGTTGCATACACATACTGATGTCGCATGTAGCACCGTTGCATATACATACTGATGTCGCATGTAGCACCGTTGCATATACATACTGATGTCGCATGTAGCACCGTTGCATATACATACTGATGTCGCATGTAGCACCGTTGCATACACATACTGATGTCGCATGTAGCACCGTTGCATACACATACTGATGTCGCATGTAGCACCGTTGCATATACATACTGATGTCGCATGTAGCACCGTTGCATACACATACTGATGTCGCATGTAGCACCGTTGCATATACATACTGATGTCGCATGTAGCACCGTTGCATACACATACTGATGTCGCATGTAACACCGTTGCATATACATACTGATGTCGCATGTAGCACCGTTGCATATACATACTGATGTCGCATGTAGCACCGTTGCATACACATACTGATGTCGCATGTAGCACCGTTGCATATACATACTGATGTCGCATGTAGCACCGTTGCATACACATACTGATGTCGCATGTAGCACCGTTGCATATACATACTGATGTCGCATGTAGCACCGTTGCATACACATACTGATGTCGCATGTAGCACCGTTGCATATACATACTGATGTCGCATGTAGCACCGTTGCATATACATACTGATGTCGCATGTAGCACCGTTGCATACACATACTGATGTCGCATGTAGCACCGTTGCATATACATACTGATGTCGCATGTAGCACCGTTGCATACACATACTGATGTCGCATGTAGCACCATTGCATATACATACTGATGTCGCATGTAGCACCGTTGCATACACATACTGATGTCGCATGTAGCACCGTTGCATATACATACTGATGTCGCATGTAGCACCGTTGCATATACATACTGATGTCGCATGTAGCACCGTTGCATATACATACTGATGTCACATGTAGCACCGTTGCATACACATACTGATGTCGCATGTAGCACCGTTGCATATACATACTGATGTCGCATGTAGCACCGTTGCATACACATACTGATGTCGCATGTAGCACCGTTGCATATACATACTGATGTCGCATGTAGCACCGTTGCATACACATACTGATGTCGCATGTAGCACCGTTGCATACACATACTGATGTCGCATGTAGCACCGTTGCATATACATACTGATGTCGCATGTAGCACCGTTGCATACACATACTGATGTCGCATGTAGCACCGTTGCATACACATACTGATGTCGCATGTAGCACCGTTGCATATACATACTGATGTCGCATGTAGCACCGTTGCATACACATACTGATGTCGCATGTAGCACCGTTGCATATACATACTGATGTCGCATGTAGCACCGTTGCATATACATACTGATGTCACATGTAGCACCGTTGCATACACATACTGATGTCGCATGTAGCACCGTTGCATACACATACTGATGTCGCATGTAGCACCGTTGCATATACATACTGATGTCACATGTAGCACCGTTGCATACACATACTGATGTCGCATGTAGCACCGTTGCATACACATACTGATGTCGCATGTAGCACCGTTGCATATACATACTGATGTCGCATGTAGCACCGTTGCATATACATACTGATGTCGCATGTAGCACCGTTGCATACACATACTGATGTCGCATGTAGCACCGTTGCATACACATACTGATGTCGCATGTAGCACCGTTGCATATACATACTGATGCATATTGGAAGACTGCTGCTTTCCCATACGTTTGTAACTGCCGCAATTAAATTAAACCGGCGTCTTTGAACCCGCCATTGACTGGGGCGTTTAACGTCCGTCCCCCCCCCCCCCCCCCCCCACCCATCCTGATGAAGTTTCGTAATATATCAAAAAACAATAGCGCTATCAACGTGAAACTTCGAGTACCTTCTTCAAAATCATGTTTACGTCTTCTGCGAAAAAATAGTAATTTCGTCGAAAAAAAAATCGAGTTATAGCGAATTTAGTGACGTCACTTCACACGAGTTTTACACAAAAATCAGCTAAAATGTAACAAACCGTACAAATGCCATATTTTGAGAAAAATGCAATTCAAAAACGTCAAAAGATAGCAAATGACAAGAGTTACAACATACCTGTCTCTGATTTGTGAAACCTTTGGTTTTTGATCCCCAAAAATTCAAAAACAATTTTTTTTGGGGGGGAATGCCTACAAAATCAATTTTTTCAAAGATATTCAAAAAGCCGGAATATATGTCAGAGAAACACATATGGGAAACTACCATTCCAAATTTTAGAATGATATGATCATTTTTGACTGACTTATGGCATCTAAAGTATGACGCAATTTGTAAATATGACATGACGTCATATTTACACATTTTGATTTTTTGTTATTGACCAGATACAGACAAATAAATGGCACCACTGTATTTCTGAGACAAAACTGGTCTAGAAACATCACTTTTTTATTTAGATTTATCAATTAAAAATGTTGACCTTCATTGACCTGAACTTTACCTGAACTTGACATTACCTTCACGTAAAAGAAGTCAGGTGGTAAAATGACTCACTATCGAATTATACGTGTAAAATAACTCAACATGTGTTGCATGACTTTCGTAGCTATTTTGAGCATAGTGACTTTTGTGACCTGGCCTTGACCTTGACCCTGGCCAACAATCTCACTTTAGCTCATGCGGGATGTGTATCATACCTTTGGAAGAACTTTGGGTGATCATGGTCGTATCGAAGGCTTTGGATGGAAAGTATGGCCCATAAACTCAAATACGTCGATTTTTAGATTTTACCTGACCGTCACTTGATATTTGACCTTACTTTGATATTTGTTAGTATGTTTTAGATTTGTCTCATTAAGAGCCTTCGAATGCCGCCTTGCGCGTTTCACTGCGATCATTGGTTCGGAAGATAAACAGGGGGCGTTTAACGCCCCCCTCCCCCCCCCCCCCCCCCCAGTCAATGGCGTTCGGCTGAGACCCCAGTCAATGCCAGGTTAAGTGCCGATCAACAAATCCTTGGCTACATTCAGTGTATCAAATTTAGTTTGCCAACAATCAGCTGGAAAGTTTAGAGTAGAGTTGACATGTTAGTTGTTACTTATTGTATTGATCAACACACCTTTACGTGAAACGTGAAAAACATTTCCTTCGCTGAGGGCATATTTCCGTTACTCGAATCGCTGGTAGGAGAGCAAAAGCTACGACGGTCGCGGCTCCTGTATGACGGCGAGATAAGACGTCGCAAAAAAAGTTCCCAAAAAGTTGCCAACTGTCCTGCTGCAGTGCCGTGGGAACAGCGACAGCCGGATCCCAGGGTCACGAGGAGCCGGGCGAGCCGACCGCGGCACTCTGTGCGGCAAGGCCAGAACACTGAAAAGTTAACGCGTTTAGCGGAAACACTTGTGAACCATGGTCGACCAATGTTTATGAACTTGTTAAAGGAACATTAGTGAACCGAAGTTTTAAGATGTTGTATTTTGCTAATCATGGTTTTCTGTCGGAAGTTGTGGTACTGTACACTCTCATGAAACCATCTATGCATGGTTTGCGCGATCCGGCGAACTACACAAACCGGTTTCAAAGCCCCAGTGTATTCGCGGCCGGAAAGCTCACCGACCGGTCAAAGGTCGTTTCACACTCACCTCTCTCCCCGACCCACCCCGGCGCCCGCCTTGGCACTGCTCTGTCGATTTTCGGGCCAATTGAGCCGCAGAGAGCCGCGGAGAGACGCGCGAGTTGTACATATAAATCGCGAGACAACAATCTAAGAATGAAGGCGTAAAATTGCGTAAATGAATAAATATGCGTGAAATTCGCGTATGCCAGTTGACGCCTTCAAACGAAATAGCCAAATATTGGGGTCCCAAGCGATCTGGCGATCAAAGTAGATAATCGTGCATCAGCAAAGTACCGGGGGCCCGGGCATGCGATTATCGGAACCTCCTTGACAGCTTGTTCGGCTCCCCTCACGTTCCACGATCCCTGGTTGGGTCAGACACTCCAGTGACTCTCAAACTTTTCCACCCAACCGCAGTCGGGCCGGGTGGCGCCCCCATCGCAGTGCACCGATACTTTCAAGAGAATGTAAGCTCTGTAAGTCTGTGCTTCCGCGGAAATGTCAACCAAATACCAACGCATGTAAGAGCTTGGTTCAGCAACAGCCGTAAAATACGAGCGGGATAAAAAATCAGCAACATGGACGTAGAGCGTAAAACATGGACGAGGTAAAAAAAAATCAACACAATGGCGTACCATATTGCACGTGCACTGTGCGTGTGCAGGTCTTGATTCCGATATGGGCAAAAATCCTGCAAAGCGTTTGTCTGGAGTTGATACACCGGCCTGCTAAATTTCAGCGCTCTGGAGTGCAGGTGCGGCATTGAGGGCGGAGTGGTGCGCTTGGCTACCGATCTGCACATGTAGGGCTATGCTATGATAATATCCTGGAACTAGATCGATAAACACAATATCAAAGGACGTTCATTGGCCATCTATGGGAGATAAAGATTATCATGTGCCTCTCTCATCCACGGTGATGACGCGAGGATCCAGTATCGGTCGCTTATGTGTGCTGACGTGTACAAAGAACTATGCTGACGGTGAACTTCCATTGTTCCTTCCCGGAGGTAAACGGGAGCAGAATATCCGCCCCCGGTGAACATTATATCGTGCAGTTGTACCGACAACAATGTCTTATCTCCCGCTGGTCTGACCCTCTGCGGTACTTATACCGTTAGCCTAATCTGATGGCATCTGATTGTTTGATGGTAGCAGTAGCCAGTAGTTTCCTATCAATTAATCTCTCATTACAGTGGTGCATGTCTAGTATGCCAGATCAATTACTTTTGCAAAGTATAGCGCCTGACATTATCTCTTTCCGATTAGCAATTACTGCAGACATGATTTGGACAGGAGAGCGTTTTCCGAACATGCCTTGTCAACTGGCATCCTTAATGAGATGCGTAGGAATTGATTAAGGAATGCTGGCTAGAAATGCATATTTCCAGAATGAGGTTGCATATGATGAATTTAACTAAACTATTACTAATATAGCAATTTAAATAAGGCAGAAAGTGCGCTTACGGTTCATCATAGAACACAAGAATCGAATGGCATGTGTTGTAAAACACAAACGTGAACTTCGGAAACATAACGTTCAATTTAATGACATCGGGATTCTGTGCCTTTTGGTGTTCGGCTCAAGCTCTTACAGCTCGAAGTCAATAGATATATTTACGTTCATGCATTGTGTACAATGTTATTTCCAGAAACTGTGTAGTGTGCCAGATTTTGCGTCATGAAAGACCTATCGAGACACCGCAGTGTTGTGCGTCTCCGTGTATCGAACTTCGATCCTACGGTATCCCTGCTCACTGATCGGCGTCGACCGTGTATCGAACTTTGAGCCTACAGTAGCTCACTGATCGGCGTCGACCGTGTATCGAACTTCGATCCTACGGTATCCCTGCTCACTGATCGGCGTCGACCGTGTATCGAACTTTGAGCCTACAGTAGCTCACTGATCGGCGTCGACCGTATATCGAACTTCGAGCTTACAGTAGCTCACTGATCGGCGTCGACCGTATATCGAACTTCGAGCCTACAGTAGCTCACTGATCGGCGGCGTCTTAGTTTTGTTTTGTTTTCATTTAGTCCGGATCTTTTGTCAGGGGTGGTAAAGTGTTCTGTCCTTATGGATAAGGTCGGGGACAAAATTATAATTATGCACTGGCGGATCCAGGGGGCGGCAGGGGCAAAAGCCCCCCACCTCCATCCCACGCTCGACGGGGGCAGCAATAAAAATTAGCCCCCCCCCCAAAAAAAAAACGCTGAAACTGGCCATGAAAATGGGTACTGACTGCGAAAAATAACTTTTTGCGAACAAAAAAAAAATCGCAAAAATGTCCTCGTTCGTGCTTCCTCCATTTTGTAGCATTTTGGTAGCAGGAGGGAAAGTGGCGCGTGCATATTTTGAAATGTCTAATACAAAATCCAGACTCATCATACTTAAAGGAAATAGTTAACATTGATTTTTTTTTCCCAAACACGATTTGATTCTATTTTGTAATACAATGTATTTTTATATTGTCAAAAATGGTCTTATATCGTGCCGATTCAGGGAAGAAGGCCGTAAATTATTATTGTTTATCAAAACTATATGCATGCTCTCTGAGTCAGAGTTCTGACGTCACGCGAATTTAAAAAATGGTTCAGCCAATCAGATTCGAAAGTAGTCGCGTAAGGATAGACTCGCATTAGAGATGTGCCAACCGACGGCCAGCGGTTCGCTTGCTAGCACCAGCTGCAAGCTGATTGGCTGAAGGTATAGCCTCTGCCCGGGCTAGATCGAGCACCACATTGTTTCGCCAGCACCGCATTCCTTCGCCAAAATTCAAATGTATTCGGCTGGAGTCTTTTCAGTCACGAAAACTTGCAGATAGGGGTTTCCCCCAACACGGGCTACAAAACTGCTATCTTTGTTTAAAACTAATGATGAAGGTGAACTATTTCCTTTAAGTAGCCATAAGTCAGCCAAAACTAAAGATATTGCTTTGAAGTTCGGTTTGGGTATTGTCTATACTCCGTTCTCCAATATATATTCCGTTTTTTCAATGTTCGAAGATTTTGATTTCGTGGATTTTTTCTCTCCAATTTTTTCCTTCATAAAATCATATAAAATATCAAATCATATGAAAAAGCCAGAATATATATTCCAAGTATGGACGATGCCCAAACCAAATGTCAAAACAATATCTTGAGTGTTGACTGACTTATGGCTCCCTAAGCAGTGGCGTACGCAGAAATTCACAAACGACCAGGTATTGCCTTGAGGGGCGCCACCCGATCGACAGGGGCGCCACCAATATTGGCGAAATTTTGCCGGGGGGGACACCTCTCCTGCTGCACCGTGCAGAAGGAGAGTCACTGGCTGGAGGGGCGCCGTCACTCGCCGGAGGGGCGCTGTTACTAGCCGGAGAGGAGCCGTCACTCGCCAGAGGGACGCCGTCACTGGTCGGAGGGGCGCCTTCACTGGCCGGAGGGGGCGCCGTCACTGGCTGGAGGGGCGCTGTCACGGGCCGGAGAGGCGCCGTCTATGGCAGAGGACGCCCTCACTGGCCGGGGGCGCCGTCACTGACCGCAAGAGTGCCGTCAATGGCCAGGGGAGCGACCTCACTGGCCGGAATGGCGCCGTCACTGGCCAGATGGGCGTCGTGACTGATCGGAGTGGCGCCAGCTTTGCATGGGCGCCTCAGGTCCAAAGCACCAGGTCATGACCTGCATGACCTGATACTCGGTACGCCACTGTCGCGCTAAGTATGAATGAAAGGTGACCTTGCGCCGTGACCTTGACCTTAGGTCAAGGTCATTAAATGTCAGAAAGAAGTCATGCTGCACAGCATTCGACACGTCTTGATGATAACAACAAAATGACGTGTACCGTGCCCTTCTATCTTTATTCAGTCAAAAGGTATAAGCGAATAACTAATTTGTATAGAAAATAGCATGTAAAATGGGGAAAAATCAGATATTTGGAGGCAAATATCCATCAATTTAATTTTTGCACTTAATTGACAAGTCCTTACACGTAAGAATAGCATAGCGAAAAAAAGAACCCAAGTCCGCAAAGGAAAAAATGGGGGTACCTTTTAGGTCATATGGAGGCCCCTGGGGCCCGGAAGGCCCCAGTGAAATTAGCCCTCCCCATATTGGGAGGCTGGATCCGCCAGTGTCCTTATGAAGTACTCGGGGGTCAAAATGCCAGCAAAAATCATTACTATGTCATTCCTGTGCAAATTTACTAAGCGATCATGTCCTTAGAAATACTGATCGTCAAAACCACTTCAGATGTATTATTCACTTAATCATCATATTCATCACGTCAGTATGTATGTATATGTACTCTTTTTCTAATTAGCAGTTGCGTTTCAGCTCTTGATTGCCAATAATAATAAATTACATAGAAAAAATCCGGAAAAAATCCGGACGATAGATTCAACACGTGGGGTCACTGAACCAAAAATGCACCTGGGTCTTCAAGAATGTCATATAACCAGTAAGGCGCCGTAGTTGGCGATGAACGAGCGAGCGCGAAGGAAATGTATGGGGAATTTCAACTCGATCGGGCAAGTACTTACTGAGATACAAAAAAAGGTGCGCACGTGCGCACGTGCAGAGACACCCACCCTTGACGTGTGGGAAAGTGGGGGCTGAAAGGTCCCTAACCACACAACAAAGTTCAACACAATCGGCTCAGCCGTTCTTGAGATATAGGATAGGGGTGTGCACGTGCGCACGTGCGCACGTGCAGTCACCCCATTCCTGACTTGTGGGAAAGTGGCGGCTGAGCGGTCCCTAACCACACACCAAATTTGCAAATCGGCTCAGCCGTTGCAGAGTTTTTGCGAGAAAACACCTTTCAACACCCCTCACGCGGCACGAGCCACACGCAGTGGTAGTCACCCACATGAGTTAGCACCGGTCTCAAACAGGGTAGATTGGATGGGGCTGCTCAGCAAAGAAGTCCGCTTGTCAATCGGACGTCTGGTTGCAGAGTTATGAGCTCAAAAGCGTCGCCACGGGCCGGGCCGGGTCGGGCCGCTCATAATCAGATTGTTCCCATATACCACGGAAGGACGAGCGAGCGGGAAGCGCTCGCTCGTAATAACATGATCCAGAAGGAATATCATGCGTATCCTCAGAATAGGAAGCATTTTGATATTTCCCCATTGACTTATAATGGGGAGGTCACGAAATTGATCCGACCTTAGGTTACCGATATCAAAAAATCCGAGATATACGAATTGTAGGTACTATTACCCTTATGAAATCTTGTAAGTACGAAATCGATCAGTCAAACAAAAAATGTGGCTGTGGTACGACCGCACAGTTTTCTGGAGGTGGGGTCACGTGATCTGGCCTGTTGACCTGACCTGAGATGACCTGTAGTCAGGAATTGTACAAGATGTGGACAATTGATGCCTTAACAGCTGTGCCAAAAACGGCGGCGCTGCGCGCAGCCGTTTTTTTTGCTATCCTCGAAAAACCTTAGGGGGCGTCTAAACGTCCCACCTCCGGCACGGCGCGGGAAATGCGGACAGTAGATGCCCGGGACCGGGGCCGGGGTACTAATGCATTTTCAATGGAGGTCCACTGTCGGGACAGTGGATTTCGCTGTCCTGGGACCCCATCCCTCTAACTCGAAAACTAAAAGGGCTAGAAAGACGCGGAAAAAAACGTTAAAAAGCTCTCGACAAGCACATTCGAAAGTACTTGATATATTGTTTCCTCAAGTCAATATCGAGGTCACCAGAGGTCATCAAAGGTCAGATTTTCAAGTTTTAGGACTTCGTTCCAGAAACCCCCAGAAAACGTTATCACGAATAGCTTATTTACCTAATAACGACAAGGAAATAATGTTGACGCCATCGTGCTTGTCTCGTGAAAACGCTTCGACTCATATTAATGTTGACCTGGTCAGGTCAACTTACAAATGTGACCTCAGGTCAAGGTCAAGTGGTGGTGACCCACGTAGGTCATGGTGCATATGGGAAGACGTGCCGCGACGAGATAAACACATTGGTGTCGGTTTAACTTCTCTATCGTTATTACGTCGAGAGTTGTTGACATACAACTGTTGGTGACCTCGGATGACCTCGGCTGACCCTGTAGGGGTCACTGAACAAAAATGACACCTAGGTCATCAAGAATTTCCTATAATAACATGATCCAGAAGGAATTATTCTGCTATCTTGCGTCTCCTTAGAAAAGGAAGCATTTGCATATTTCCCCTTAGACTTATAATGGGGAGGTCACGAAATTAAACCGACCTTAGGTCGCTGATATTAAAAATCCAAGATAAACGAATTGTAGATATATGTGACCTTATTAAATCATGTAAGTATAAACCCGATCATCCCAAAACTGTGACTGGGGTACGACTACAAGTTTTGGAAGGTGGGGTCACGTGACCTGGTCTGGTGACCTGACCTAAGATGACTCGAGGATTTTATCAATATAATGCAGACAATTGATGCACAAACAGCTGAGCCAAAAATGGCGGCGCTGCGCGTCGCCGTTTTTCCGCTATCCGCGAAAACCTGAAGGGGTGTCTACCCCCCCCCCCCCCCCCCCTCCCCCTCCCCGGCACGGTGCTGGTTAAAATATAGGGATGATGTGAGCATGCAGCCAGGTGTTAGGGTATTCATGTGAAGTAAAAAAAAATACACCAGCTATGCTAGGGTCATTTTTGTACGTGCCACTTTTGGTCGTGGCCACTCAAAGCACTGTCTTTTGCACTGTCTGTCACTGTCACTGTCACCCCTGTCTTTTGTATAGATGGGTTTTCGGGTCAAGGATTACCGCTAAGCAGATCCTATTGCCCAGACACTTGCCTCTACCAGATGATCACACAATTCTTGATCACCAGCAGAATATGCAGAGTCCAATGTTTAAAATGTCTCCAAATAAAGAAGCATACCACTCATGTCTGTTACTAAACGCATTTACTCGGGCGATGCAAGTAAAAGGTCGGTTATGCAGCTTTTATGGCTGTAAAATGCATATATACATTCCTCACAGTTCATCACGCTTGGAAAATACCCGTCAGAGATGCACATCAGCCTTAGTTTCGTCTGTATCGTCATGACATCAAACCTTTTTGTAATCTGTCTGAATTCTGATGAATACCATACTTTGTGCTAACCTTGAGATTTCTTCCGAAACGCGTCCTTCATAAAACGTCTGGTTGCTATCTGCAATTTTATTTTGTGATACTATTCATAACTATGTGAGCTTGTCTACTTAAGTCACCATTTCTAATTCGTCATTTATTATCAAGAAATGTTGTGTCACATGAACTGCACTACTGCTATATCATTGTTGATGTTTATCGCGTACATGTCTGCGATAAGTGAGCAATCCTTGGCTTACGCTCCTGTGTGTCCTTGAATCGGATCGGTGGCTGATGACTGATGACTGAGGGAGGGCTGAGGCTGAAATGTTGCCGCGGTGTTCTCTCAGTACGACGCACCTGATCTCCTCAAGTGATGTATGGTCAATACCCGTCAACAATGTTTCTTCTTAACTGGTCATCATCACGACTTTCGGCCAATTGTTGTCTGAAGAGCATTATCGGGTAGCCGAGTCAAACAAGAGGCGGTATGTGGCAAACTGTGGCATTGCTTTATTAAGTGATCTGCGGCGGCTCTGCCCGTCTACATCGTATCCCTGGTCTGCGGTGGATGCCGCACATTGTTTGTGGTGAGTGTGCCAATCAAGGTGAAAGTGAGTGCCAATTAAATTAAACGTTTTTCTGTAGTATCTAACACGCTGCTCAACATGTCTTAACAGTGCTTAACATCTTCATCTCCTCTTACTTCAGACTAGCAGGCATCATTCAATATTTAGCGTTGAAAAAGTTATGGCATACCTCCACACACTCATTGTTCAGCTTATTTGACTTACGTTATTCTTCATATTCATATTGACATATAAAAACAGTCAACTCCTCATATTAATTTATTAATGACCAAGACGCGTTTCTATAACTTCTTCAGTTGGTCATTACAAATAGGACATATTTTTAGGTCCTATTTTTAATTACCAACTGGAGAAGTTATAGAAACGAGTTTTGATCATTAATAACTTACTATGAGGAGTTAACTATTTTTTTACGTTATTATATTCTGTATACAATATGAAGTGTGTCATGTGCTCAAGTTTCATGATCTCATTACTATACATATATATATATATATATATATATATATATATATATATATATATATATATATATATATATATATATATATATATATATATATATATATATATATATATATATATATATATATATATATATATATATATATATATATATATATATATATATATATATATATATATATATATATATATATATATATATATATATATATATATATATATATATATATATATATATATATATATATATATATATATATATATATATATATATATATATATATATATATATATATATATATATATATATATATATATATATATATATATATATATATATATATATATATATATATATATATATATATATATATATATATATATATATATATATATATATATATATATATATATATCAGTTCGAGAGATGTCGTAATAGCTATATTTTGCATTTAGTCTTGAGTATTCGATGATTGGTGCTCGCTGTCCAGTGTCCGAGAGTGTCCGGCATCCAGTGATTGGTGCTCACTGTCCAGCGTTCCTTATAGTTCAGTTTGCAGTAGGCAATACATGCTTATAGTTTTTGTTTTAAGAATTAAACGTCCAGTTCTGACCCGTGTTCAATACTCAGAGCCCTGTATTCAGTATGCAGCATTGATTACCCAGTTTCCAGTATCCAGCCGTGAGGTAGCTGCGGCGTCGTCGCCAGCTGACAGCTCTGCAGCGCCGAATGTTCTTCGTGGAACCGAACGCCTTCTGACCGGCCTGTTCACCGACCAGCCGGCACGATTTTTATCTCACGGAATCCGGTCTGGGCGAGTCAGATTCGGTCAGCACGGCTCACATACTGCCCGGGGCAACAGACGGGTTGGCCGCGCCTCCCACGCCGCCGCCGTCGCCGCTCGAGGCCGCGGCAGCCACACCCCCACCGACGCGTAGGCAATGGTGCAGAGCAGGTGCGCGGGTCGTTGTAACGGCCCGGTCTGACGGCGTGTGACGTGAGTGACGTGAGTGACGTGAGTGACGTCTCCGATCTTCCCTCCGGTCTGGTAGTAAAACAGAGTGGTCGGCGGCAGGGCTGATATTCTCACCAGTCACAAGTGCAGAACAGACGGCGTTACTGACCCGGTTTCTATGTAGTGCCAGAGCAAACAGAGCAAGAGGGCAAGCAGAGCAGCGCGATGTTCTTAGCTGGAGGGTCGGTGCCCGACTCCGCTTACCTCCCGACTGACACTCAGCCAGCCGCTTTTATGCTTGGTCCAAAGGTCTACCCTCGGACACGTGATGTGCGCACTGCCTCGTCACGTGAAGTCAGACACGTGATGTGCGCGTCACGTGAAGATGACTCCGCACTACTGCGCGTGTCGCTACCCGTGTCGCAGCACGGCAACAGTCTCACGTTACATATACCACAAGCGTCCTCACGTGATGTGCCCTCACGTGATGTGCACGCGCTGTGTGAGTCACTGTGCTCACGTGATGTGCCGGGCGCAGCTGCGGTTAGATAATTAAACATGTGGTGGGGCGGCGGCGCGGCGGCGACGACGCGGCGCCGAAGTGACAGCTGCGCGAGACGCGCACGGTCGTGGTAAAATGGAACAGTGCTATAGTGAATTAGATGGTTTTGCTTTTAGGGTAGTTTCAGAGGCTGTAGTCAGAGCCAGTGAATTAGGTGTTTTCAAAAAGATGCTATAAGTCGGAGCTAGAACGTAAAACAGAATGCCAGCTGCTACATTACCTCCCCTCCTAATGAACAAAGCATTTTGAGCCGGGAAAAAAATGCTCGCTTCCGGCGCCTGAAGGGCAAAGGAAGACTAGAAATGGGACCGAGGGGCGCATCGCGGCTCGAGGATACAAGCTCGCACACACAGATACGTGCCACTCCTACCGCCATGCTAAATAGACGGCTGAGCCGTACGCACGGTTATACAGAGTTAATACAACTCTCGCTACCCAGCACCCAACACACATAAACAAACCCAAAACCCACTGAATCATAACACTCCTTGCCGTTGCAAGGGTACACATACACATTCACTCGTCAGCACTGGGCACGCGCTCGGTAGCGCGGCCACAGCGGGGCGACTTGGCACCGATTCGTCCACTTGAGGAATCAGTCCAGTCCGATCGGGTGTGCCTCACACCAGGGGAGAAAAGCGGGATGTCGGTCTGGCGCCAGGTAGCGTCGACGCGACAGATGTCGGAGTAGCGAGTGGAGCACCACCTCGTGGCGGTGATGCGTCCCCTCCGACGGGCTGCTGCCAGGTGGCAGACTGTTGCGCAGGGTGGGCTGCGCACTGGGAAACCTGGCCAACGTCATGGGCGACAGAAATGTACTGCGGCGGCGGTACCATTGACGACAACTCCTGCATTTCCATGGCTGGCTCCTCTGGGCTGTCGGGCGGTAACTGTGGACGGACTGAGCGGAATCGTTCTAGGGAATAACCACGGGAGTTGGGGCAGCAACAATGCTTCAGGATGAAATACAGGCAGAAAAGGGTCATCACACCAATGACTATCATGAGCAGCATGGTTTTGGAGAAACCAGATGGGCTGTCAATGGTCACTTGTTCAAGGGGTTGGGCTTCCAAATGATCGAAATAAGCGTCAGCCTGCATACCATCTAGGTGCAGGTTGGGCAAAAGTGAGACGTTATGCGTTGTTAGGTTGTTAAGCTTTGCGGACCATTCCGTACGCCATATAGGTAAGGACGTATTGTCGTACAAGACATCGGACGTAAAGGTAGGAAGGTCGAGGTGTGTTTCGCTGGCGTAATAGGGAGGCAGGTAGAAGGAGTCACCGGAGGCGGAGCATTCTGGTTCTAGCGTTATTGTGTCCACAGATCGAATGATAAGGACAGTATGACTCTGTTGAGTAGATGCACAGAAGATCGTGATTGAAAACGGAGGACGTGAGACTAGTAGCCATTGACCTTGGGTCAAATAGTAGGCTTTGGGGGCATCGTTGGCGGGAGTGATTTGTGGAGAACAATACTTGTGTGTTGCCACAGCATCCCGACGGAAAAGTGCTGTTACACACGAGGCTGAACCAGCTGTGGAATATGCCGGTTCATGTAGCGGACAGAACGGTTGTCGGGCCAAGATGCATGTTTCGATTTCAGATTGCTCGGGTTGGATGTAATGCTGCCGGTTTTCAGACATTAGGAGATAACGGGGTTCGTTTGGAAAATAGCTGAGGGAGACATTGTGGTCATGGAGAGGTACCTGATATGGGAAGAATCGATACACGTCAAAGGCATGTAGGGTATGGAGTAGAGGGACGTAGAAGAGGACGTGGTAGGTGTCTATTCCTTCAATCAGTTTAGTTTTGACCACTCGTACGTACTCATTGACTTGATCAGTAGAGAATGGCAATGCAAAGTTCGGAGGGAGGTTCTTAACAATCTTTCGGAGGAGACGGCTAAACTCGCGACGGGGAATGAGTCCCTTGTGCAATATGCCAGCTTGGGCCAGTGCGAATTTGTGCGAGATTGAACTGAGTTCTGAATACAAATATTGAACGGCTTGCGTTAGCCTGATGATGCTGTCGGTCAGTTCGGTCACATGAGAGAAAAGTTTGATGTTATCATTGTTGCGACGGACTGACACAAGGAGTTTACTGTAGGCTGTATTCAGTGAATTCACAGCCGTAGACAAGGAGCGTAAGGCGCGGCGATTCTGAGTAGTGGCTACTCGAGTGGAATTTAGAACTTTAAGAGTACCGTTAAATCTATGTGCCATTGCAACATCCTTATCGTTGACAAGTTTTACGTTGCGCGTTAGATGTTTGATCTCGCTTTCTGTAGCCGTTCCGAACAAATATGATAGAGCGTTTCCAATACCATTGATCAAACCTCGTTTGACTCGGGATGGTGCCGGTACATCAGGATCTGGTAGTACGCGTTTGTTGCGTCGAGAAATGGAGCGTCGATTTGGATCTGGGATACCTGGTTCCTGAGCCTTGGGAGGATACAGCAGGTCTTGGAATGTCCGTAGTAAGCCTTCAGTTTCACTGTTGAGCGCGGTTAGGGATGCGTCTAACTGGTTAATGTATAATTTCAGCAAGGGGGTCTGTGGTGTCGTTTCACTGGTTACGTTAATGAAATTACGTGATCGTAATTCAGTTACCAGGGTTATGACATCCTGTCTGGATTGGGACAATAGTTGAGTCTCCGTGCGATAGGGGGCTATGTTAACGGATATGGTGATTGCCCAGGAACTGTAGCTGGGATAGATTTTACCCACAGGGATGAAGAGATGCCCTGGGTCAGTCGGGGTTCGTTCGGCGTGGAGGACCATGGCCACCACGGCGAGCCAGCCAAGGAGTGCGATCATCGTCGCCATGTTTCGTCGCCTGCAACATAGAAATCGTACGTTAGCCGAGGCTTGGAAACAGAAGCTCTGCACAAAACAACAAAACACTCAAGACCTTTGGGTGCCAGTCGGGCGAAACGTCAAGATCAGCCGAATCTGCCTTTGCAAATGATTGCCGGGTTGGGGCAATATTTGGGTCTGTTGTCCCTGTAGACAAACAGTCCATGTCATACTGGACCCTTGGTCTTTTGTCATCGTCGTTCGTCCGCTCTTGTGATGTGTCACGTTGTCGCTTCGGTACGTACCTGGGTCTGTTGGGGTTGTACCTGTGACTGTCAAAGGGAGCGTTTGTGTCAGCAAGGCCAGCTGGACCTTGCGACCTGAGCGAATACCGTGTATTCCTACCTTCTAGAGGAGCTGTGTCAACAGGGTCACTGACTGGACCCTGCGACCTGAGCGAATACCTCGTATTCCTTGGCTGCCTCTGTGTCAGCGGTGTCAGTTGGCCGTGCTCATCATACTCCGGTGAATATGGCGAGAAAACTGCGGGACTGGCGGTTGCTGCTGAAGGTCGTAGCGGACGGGCTTCCATTTCCTCTTCTTTCTGCTCTACACTAGCTTCGGGCTGTTGCTCAGGACAGTAGACGGGTGGTGAGTTGTTCATCAGCTGCATCGCGGGAACCGGCTGCTCGAATCCTTGGTACCAAGCTTGGTCACTGAAGGGCAGACGGGCGGCGCGAAGCGGCTGTTGACGAGTGGGCTGTTCTTCCGGCATTCTACTCACCTGGACAGGCTGGCGGATCGAATTGTAGGACCTGTCCCACACGTCGTTTGAGTCCCGGTGGCGAAGATTTTCTGAATGAACTATTTTTGTTTTGCCCGTGTGCATGTTTTTGATACAATAGTTTTCCTTTCCCAATTTGGATACGACACGGAAGTAGTTTTTCCAGTAAAGTGTCAGTTTTGTGGAGTTTCCTGGTTGTACAGAAGGATCGAAATAGAATACCAGGTCTCCTGGTTTGAAGTTGGATGAAATAGCGGTGTTTGAAATGAGCGACTTGTTGTGTTTCCTTGCCTGTTGCATGTTGTTTGTTACCTGTGTGTAAGCGTTGTGTAGGTGTTCGAACATCGCGGGCACATACTCCTCTCCAGTGTAGCGGTGACGGGGCTGGAGTAGGGTATCGACTGGCAACACGGGATCTCGGCCATACATCACAAAGTATGGAGAATACTTTGTGGACTCATTCTTACTCATCCGATATGCTCCTAAACAAGGCTGAAGGATTTCCTCCCATTTTGTTTGATCTTCACTAATTTGTTTCTGAATCATCTCATTCATGCAACGGTGGAAGCGTTCAGTTTTCCCGTTTGACTGAGGGTGATAACTTGACGTGCGGATTCGTGAAATCCCCAATTCCTTGTGAACAACGTTCAATAATGCATTGCAATATTCGGTACCTTGATCACTAATAACTAGTCTCGGGCAGCCATGACGGGGAATGAATTCATTCAGAAGAAGCTGAGCGATCGTGTTAGCAGATTTGTCTGGAATGGCATAGGCTTCCGGCCATCCACTAAAATGATCAACAATTGTACACACATACTTGTTTCCTGCGTCGGAAACGGGAAATGGACCACATGTATCAATGCCAACAATTTCCATTGGTGCTGAGGGCATTGGCATATCTTGCATTGGTCGTCTCTCTTTGGCTAACTTTTTGCGTTGGCATGTCTCACACGACTGAACGTACTGCATCACATCTTTTAGAAGGGTTGACCAATAATATGATTTGGAAATCTTGTCTGTTGTTTTTTCAATGCCTAAATGGCCTCCTAAATAACCGTCATGTGCTCCTTCTAATACTATCTTTCTATACATTGGTGGAACGACGAGTTGCATGCGGGTATGGGGTCTGGTTTTGGTACCTCGTTCTAGATGATGCAAAAGACCATTTTCTAAACAATATGTTGACACTATTTGAGGATCGGGGGTATCCTTCTGCAATTCAGTAATGATGACTTGAGTGACCTCATCTTCCTGTTGTGCCTGTTTTAGAGCTTGTTCATCAAAATTGTGATAGTCTAGTGGTTTGTTTTCTTTTTCAACTGGTTCTTCGTCAGACATTGTGGCAGCGTTGTCAACAACATTGATTTGCGGTTTCTGTACTACATTTATGTCTGTCATTTCACCTTGCCAGTCTAAATGCTCGTTATCATGTAAATTTCCAGCAAACGGAGTATTGTGAAGTCTAGATAGCATATCTGCAGCAACATTTTTGGGGCCTGATATGTACTCTATTTTGCAAGCGTATTCTCCCAAAATGATGGCCCATCTCTGAATACGAGGATTTTTCATCTCACTTGTGAACAGATGCTTCAGCGGTTTGTGGTCTGTATAAACAGTGACGTCAGTGCCGATCAGAATCGGCCTTAGCTTCTCAAGACTATAAACAATCGCGAACGCCTCGCGCTCGATAGTTGGCCACTTCTGTTTTTGTTCCGAGAATTGATGAGAGACATATTGAATGACCCGGTCATGACCTTCGTGCTCTTGCATCAATACTGCACCCATCGCGTATTGAGAGGCATCTGTATATAGTTTGAACGGCTTGGAGATGTCTGGAAATGCCAAAATGGGTGCCTGCAGCAGTGACTGCTTGAGGTACTCGAAAGCGGTTTGTGCCTCATCATTCCATCGAAAACGGGCATTTTTCCGGGTGAGAGCTGTAAGGGGCTTTGCAACTTTGCTGAAATTTGGAACGTATTTCCTGTAGTAGGAGGTCATACCAAGAAAACTGCGGACTTCACGGATATTTTCTGGAGGCGTGAGATTTTCTATCACTGAGACTTTTTCTGTGTCGACCGAGATTCCTTTGTCAGAGATAATGTGCCCAAGGTAATTAAGCTCTTTTTTGATGAATTCACACTTCGAAATTTTGAGTTTCAGGTTTGCTTTGCGTAAGCGATCCAGCACTTCTCCGAGGTGCTTGATATGGTCGTCAAATGTTTCACTGAACACGATAATGTCGTCTACGAACGCTAGGGCAAACTGTCGAATATCACCCAAAACGGCATTTATACAATTTTGGAAAACCCCTGGGGCACCGCTCAATCCAAAGGGCATACAGTTGTATTCCATTACCCCTGCGTCTGTCCCAAAAGCGGTCTTTTCTTTGTCCTCTTCCCTGATAGGAATTTGCCAAAATCCTTGTTTTAGATCCAAACTGGTTCGAAACTTCGATTTGCCTAGCGCGTAAAATATGTCTTCTGCTGATGGAATGCTGGCAGCAGGACGGACGGTGATAGCGTTTAATTTTCGAAAGTCTACACAAAGTCTCATAGAGCCATCTTTCTTTGGAACCAAAAGTATCGGGGACATCCAAGGTGAATTGCTGCGCCTAATCACTTTAGCCTTGAGCATGTCCTGTATCTGCTCCTCTAAAATGTGACGGTATGCTAAAGGGGGGCGTCTCGGGGCCTGATATGACGGGGGGTGATCTTGCGTGTTGATTCTCATTTCTGTGATATTTGTTGTGGTCAGCTCCTCGTCTTTCTGCACAAAAATATCCAAATTGTTCTCCAAAAATTTGATCAATGCTTCGCGATGATCGTCAGACACATGTTCTAAATTGAAAGTTGCCAGCACGTCAGAAGGACTGATTTCTTGTTTGGTCTCTTCTGTAGTAACAGACGAGATGTTTGGTTTTTGTTCACCCTCTCTATATTTGGTTGCTTTGCCCAAAACTTGGCCTTTTTTGAGCTGTATATATCTGCCAGTTTCGTTCACAATGGCCCAAGGGATATGCTTGTTTTTAGATAGTTTGACCAGCGCGTTTGGCAGCAAAACGCCTGGTTCGTCTTCAAAACAAGGGGATGAGGGGAGCTGTGAGACAACAAAATTTTCTCCTGCCTGCTTCTTCTTGGAAATGAAGCACTTGATTTGCACATCTGAACGTGGGAAGACGTCTACGTCCTCCGCAAGTCTCACAAGGTTGATCTCTGTCTTTTCCTGACCTGACTTAGCTTTTAATGGATATACAGAGTTGCCAATGATCAGGATCTGTGAGTCAAAGTCCAATATAGCTTTGCGGGCTGTGAGAAAGTCGACCCCCAAAATCATGTCATGCTTGAAATCTTTCACTACAACGAAATCGTGATACATTCTGATTTTTCCCAAGGTGATGCGGATTCTGACTACTTTGGATACTTCTAAAGAATGACCAGTGGCCGAACGGAGGGTAATGTTAGTTGAGTTTGAAGTTGATTTTACCAATTGTGGGTCACACAGTTTGAGAAATTCTTCACTAACTAGAGAGAGCTGTGCACCGGTGTCGAGAAGTGTTCTAAATTGATTTGTGCCAATGTGGATGTCAATGTACGGGCAATCCTTACTTACCTGTAGGACGAAAACTGTCTGCGTTTTCTCCTCTCCTGGGTGAGGCATCTCTAGTTTCCCTGATGCTGCTGAGTGTGGGGCGGCTGAGGCGCTGCCGTGCTTGCGGCTGACGCTCGCTTACGACACGCCCGTTGGACGTGTCCCGGAATGCCGCAAAAGTGACAGATGGGCCGGTGGTCCGAGGTCCAGCGATAATCCTGTGGATTGTCTCGGTCAGTACCCATTGGAGGTCTGTTTGGGAAGGGGTGACGCGGCGGGTTGTAGCCCTGACGGCTCTGCTGCCGAAATTGCGGCGGAGGCGTACGACTCTGCTGGTGCTGCTGATACGGCTGGCGCTGGTACTGCTGATATGGCTGGCGCTGGTACTGCTGATATGGCTGGCGCTGGTACTGCTGTGGGGGAATGCGGTTATGCTGGTACTGCTGGTTGGCCTGCGGCTGGACTTGGAATGGCGGAGGTTGCTGCGGTTGTGGAGACTGCTGCGGTTGGACCTGAGTCGTTAGTACCTGACAAATATTTGCCAGGGTTTCAGTCACTGTGTCAAGTCGTTTCTCCACAGAGTCCATTTTGTCGATTGCGTTACAGTCCATGGGTTCAGGGGCGGAGGTGTTGTCTTTGTACAGAGCTAAATGGTCCTTCATCTGCTGCTCGTTCATAGCAAGTTTGTAAGCGTCTGTCAGTGAGGAAGGCATTTTTCTCGCGATGCTTTCCTGTAGGCGGCGGTTTCGGAGTCCGTTGATGAAGGCATTTGTCACTGTCTCAGTCACCTCTTTCTCTCTCAGTCTTTCCTGGTCATAGGCTTGGTAGGAGAGGAGTCGGATTCGTTCGGCGAAATCGGAGACGGATTCGTTTACATGCTGTAGGGCGTTTCGGAGTTTTTGCTTTGAGGAGGCGGCAGGATTGAGGTGGCCATAACGGCTGGTCATGATGTCTCTGAGTTGGGGCCAATTTGTCAGGCTTGGTCGGGTGTCTCGAAAGAAGTTAAGGGCTGATCCCTTAAGGAGTTGAGAGGCGGCCCACAGGGTTTGGGATTCGTCATTTGAGACAGATGCGTAAATATCGTCCATGTCCAGCAACCATTTGGCAAAGGCGTCAGCATTTGATCCATCGAAAACTGTTTTCTTGGCCATGAGTGTTTGTGAGACAGTAAATAGGTTTCCAAGGCTGCGAACAGACTGAGCGATATCTATGAGCACGTTTGGATCCATTGTTATGACGTTGGCGTTAAATTGACTCTTAAAATTTTCTATATCAGACTCTGATAAAATTGGGGTGAGGCACTTACCCGCAGTGAACTGGTCTGTTCGGTGGAGAGACAAATCGGCTACCAGTCGTCTTCGTCCGTCTGGGCTGGCGTCCTGGCGGGCGTCTCTGGTGTTGGTGTGGGAGCTGGGCTCCAGCTTTCTGCCGTCTCAGATGGGCAGGGGACGTTGTAGGGCCGATCACAGATGCACAGTGGTGGTGGCTCTGAGACCACTGGGCGAGCTGGTGCTACTGGCGTATGTAGCGGTGCTCGTACGTAGGTACCGTCAGCAGCGTACTTGGGGTACCTTCTGGGAGACCGTAGACAGACGGGGCGATACGGTTCTTCGACTTCTGTCAGGGTCTTGCCGTCCGTAGTCGGCTGACGGTGGTTGAGAGGAGTGTTGGGTGGCCCTAGAAGCTGGCCACAGGCGAAACTCGTGGCGAGTGGCTGATTGACGGCGCGGTATACCTCTAGCGGTGCAGGCAGTGAGGCAGGACGGCCGACTCGGTTGGGTGGTGCGTTGATCGGGCAGCGGGCGGCTAGTTGCCTGTCGACGAGGTAGGCGTGTTCTCTCTGTGCCCCCAAGATGGCGCCGGGTGTTGGGTCGAATGTGCAGCAGCGAGCGAGACAGAGGAAGCAGCTGCAGCGGTGAAACTCAGCTGTGGATGTTGTGACGAGGTCACAGCCGCAACTGTGGCAGTAACCACAGTCAGAGCAGCGCTTCAGGTCCGGGCTGTAATGACACTTGCAGCTGTGAGAAGCTTGGAGACGGAGGCGACGGGCAAAGTAGGCTCGATGGTAGGGGCAGACGGTGAGGATAATGACCTCTGCCGACTCTAGTAGGTGTAGCACTGGGATAAACTTATCCCAGCACTCGCACTGACCGTTCTGTTGTTGTTGGTGACCCAGGCGGGGACGGGCAGCGTCGCTGATGTCGGTTGAGTCTGGCTGCGTCGGGATCTGGAAGTTGATGCTGATGCTGGTCCTCTTGTTGCTTCTCTGGCGGATCTCTTCGGTCATCTGAGTGTTGAAGATGACCTAGGGTGACCTTCAATCCGGGTCACGGCACCAGTGTAACGGCCCGGTCTGACGGCGTGTGACGTGAGTGACGTGAGTGACGTGAGTGACGTCTCCGATCTTCCCTCCGGTCTGGTAGTAAAACAGAGTGGTCGGCGGCAGGGCTGATATTCTCACCAGTCACAAGTGCAGAACAGACGGCGTTACTGACCCGGTTTCTATGTAGTGCCAGAGCAAACAGAGCAAGAGGGCAAGCAGAGCAGCGCGATGTTCTTAGCTGGAGGGTCGGTGCCCGACTCCGCTTACCTCCCGACTGACACTCAGCCAGCCGCTTTTATGCTTGGTCCAAAGGTCTACCCTCGGACACGTGATGTGCGCACTGCCTCGTCACGTGAAGTCAGACACGTGATGTGCGCGTCACGTGAAGATGACTCCGCACTACTGCGCGTGTCGCTACCCGTGTCGCAGCACGGCAACAGTCTCACGTTACATATACCACAAGCGTCCTCACGTGATGTGCCCTCACGTGATGTGCACGCGCTGTGTGAGTCACTGTGCTCACGTGATGTGCCGGGCGCAGCTGCGGTTAGATAATTAAACATGTGGTGGGGCGGCGGCGCGGCGGCGACGACGCGGCGCCGAAGTGACAGCTGCGCGAGACGCGCACGGTCGTGGTAAAATGGAACAGTGCTATAGTGAATTAGATGGTTTTGCTTTTAGGGTAGTTTCAGAGGCTGTAGTCAGAGCCAGTGAATTAGGTGTTTTCAAAAAGATGCTATAAGTCGGAGCTAGAACGTAAAACAGAATGCCAGCTGCTACATCGTGACCCCAGACTAACGGCCGGCGCTCGTGACGCATGGTCACGTGATCCGGTGCCACCCGTGACCTCCGGCGGGGTCAGGTCGGCTGGCGTGCGGAGGTAACGTCAGCGTTGGTGCATAGCCGCGGTCGTGCATGGTGGTGTCGATAAAGGATTGGTCTAGATATGTGTGCCTACTCTGCAGTTGACTTTCTCCATTATCCCACTGTATCTGATCATCGACATGTACCTTATGCAGGAATGGATTAGTCGAACATGCAGAAAGGTAGGTGAGCTTGCCCTGAACGGTGCATGTTATTTGAATGTCGGACTGTGTACCGGGATATACAATATTTAAGGTCGAACTTTTGTAGCCGATTTATGGTTTTCCGGACATATATCGGTAAAGCCGTTCTTAATTAGGCTCCACGGAATAGACCCACATGTGTTGTGTGTTTGTACCAGTTCTTCAAACAAAGTTAATACGCCTAACAAGCAGCATTGCCACTGACACTAGGCCGGACCGAATGTGATACGTATGGTTATAAAACATGTAGACAAGTGTTTCCTGTCGTCGTGTTCGGCAGTCTTGTAAGCTGATTTGCGGGTTGTTTTTCAGTAACCTTTGTGGCTATATTTAATGTTTTAGTGATGCCTCACAAAGGCAGTTTAGAGAAGGGTATTGCCATAACTGTTTGACACTGGCAAGACCATGTGGCACCATGGTGATCTAGTACCACATGGCCACAGTACCACAAATTAGCGCTGAGGGTTAGGTAAGGTTGATCTGGGAAGTCGAGAAACAATATCAATGCAAACTTGTGCGGCTAGGTAAACGATAAAAGTGTATATTATAGTTCCTTTGATAACCAGCCCGTTATGTATTTTATGACACTCAATTTCCCAGAACCGAACGTGATGTTGAATTGCGTTGACAAACTGAAAATCAAACTGAGACGTTTTGCGTGCTACTGCTAATGACGGGCAAACTCAGCAGTCCGCTGATTCTGGCCTCGTCGCCAACCAACAGCGAGACGTCCCGACATATTTGACATCATAGCTATGATAATGATTTGTATTATTTAGCGCACTGATATGGAGGTCATTGGCATGTCCGTGAAGTTAGCCAACAGCCAACAAAACGGAAATTTGCAACGGCCGAATTTTTCGCCTAAAATACGCATGTAGGTCAAGTCACATACCAGGATCACGAATCTGTTTTTTTAGGCAAAGGTCATAGGGCAAGGTCAAATGCGTAAAGAAGGTTGTGTACCCTTATGCACCTTTGTGCGGACAAACGGTACACCGCACGGCCTCGCAATGGCCACCATTCGAAAGAGCGCCTAAAAATAAAGAATATCCTCGGAATTTCGATTAAGGTCACCCAAGGTTACCCATCAAGGTAAAACTATCAAAATCAATAAAAAATCGACCTTTGTACCTTTTCACGGACAAACAGTGCTTTGCACGGTTTTTTAAATGGCACCATTCGAAAGAGCGCCTCAAAATGAAGGTGGGGTTTTCCTCGGAATTTGTATTTAGGTCACCCAAGGTCATCCATCAAGGTCAAACTATCAAAATCAAGCAAAATCGACCTTATGTACCTTTTTACGGACAAACGGTACTTTGCACGTTTTTTTAATGGCACCATTCGAAAGAGAGCCTCAAAATGAAGGTGGGATTTTCCTCGGAATTTCGATTAAGGTCAACCAAGGTCGCCCATCAAAGTCCAACTATCAAAATCAATCGAAATCAACCTTATGTACCTTTTTACGGACAAATGATACTTTGCACGGTTTTGTAAATCGCACCATTCAAAAAAGCGCCTCAAAATGAAGGTGGGGTTTTCCTCGGAATTTATATTAAGGTCACCCAAGGTCACCCATCAAAGTCAAACGATCAAAATCAACCTTATGTACCTTTTTACGGACAAAGGGTACACCACAATGCCTCGCAATGGCCACCATTCGAAAGAGCGCCTCAAAATGAAGGTGGGGTTTTCCTCAGAATTTCGATTAAGGTCACCCAAGGTCACCCATCAAGGTCAAACTATAAAAATCAATCAAAATCGACCTTATGTACCTTTTTACGGACAAACGGTGCTTTGCACGGTTTTTTTAAATGGCACTATTCGAAAGAGCGCCTCAAAATGAAGGTGGGGTTTTCTGGCTAACAGCACGGCTGTTGGCCGTGAAGTAAGCCAACAGCCAGATTTCGATGAATTTTGATAGTTTGACTTCGATGGGCGACCTTGTGACCTTAATCGAAATTACGAGGGAAACCCCACCATCATTGTGAGGCTCTCTTTCGAATGGTGGCTATTGCGAGGCCGTGAGGTGTACCGTTTGTCCGTAAAAAGGTACATGAGGTCGATTTTGGTTGATTTTGATAGTTTGACCTGGATGGGTGACCTTGGGTGACCTTAATAGAAATTCTGAGGGAAATATCACCTTCATTTTAAGGCGCTCTTTCGAAAGGTGCTACTTAAAAAACGTGCAAAGCACCGTTTGTCCGTGAAAAGGTACATAAGGTCGAGTTTGGTTGATTTTGATAGTCAGTAGTCACCTTCATGGGTAACCTTAGGTGACCTAAATAGAAATTCCCAGGAAAACCCCACCTTCATTTTGAGGCGCTCTTTCGAATGGGGCCATTTAAAAACCGTGCAAAGCACCATTTGTCCGTAAAAAGGCACATAAGGTCGATTTTAATTGATTTTGATAGTTTCACCTTGATGGGTGACCTTGGGTGACCGAAATCGAAATTCTGGGGAAAACCTCACCTTCATTTTAAGCCGCTCTTTCGAATGGTGGCCATTGCGAGGCCGTGCGGTGTACCGTTTGTCGGTAAAAAGGTACATAAGGTCGATTTTTGTTGATTTTGATAGTTTGACCTTGATGGGTGATCTTGGGTGACCTTAATCAAAATTCCAATGACAACAACACTTTCATTTTGAGGCGCTCTTTTGAATAGTGACATTTTATTTTTAAAAAAACGTGCAAAGCACCGTTTGTCCGTAAAAAGGTACATAAGGTCGATTTCGAAGGATTTTGATAGTTTGACCTTGCTGGGTGACCTTGGGTGACCTAAATCAAAATTCCGAAGAAAATCCCACCTTCATTTTGAGCCGCTCTTTCGAATGGTGGCCATTGCGAGGCCTTGCGGTGTACCGTTTTTCCGTAAAAAGGTACATAAGGTCGATTTTGGTTGATTTTGAGTTTGACCATGATGGGTGACCTTGGGTGACCTTAATCGAAATTCCGAGGAAAACCCCACCTTGATTTTGAGGCACTCTTTCGCATGGTTCGAAATTCCGAGTAAAACCCCACCTTGATTTTGAGGCACTCTTTCGCATGGTGGCCATTGCGAGGCCGTGCGGTGTACCGTTTGTCGGTAAAAAGGTACATAAGGTAGATTTTGGTTGATTTTGATTTGGCCTTGATGGGTGATCTTGGGTGACATTAATCGAAATTCCGAGGAAAACCTCACCTTCATTTTGAGGCGCTCTTTTGAATGGTGCCATTTAAAAAACCGTGCAAAGCACCATTTGTCCGTAAAAAGGTACATAATGTCGATTTTGATTGATTGTGATAGCTTGACCTTGAAGGGTGGCCCTGGGTGACCTTAATCGAAATTCCTAGGAAAATTCCACCTCTATTTTGAGGCGCTCTTTTGAATGGTGCTATTTGAAAAACCGTGCAAAGCAACGTTCGTCCGTAAAAAGGTGCATAATGTCGATTTTGATAGTTTGACCTTGATGGGTGACCTTGGGTGACCTTAATCGAAATTGCGAGGAAAACCCCACCTTCATTTTGAGGCTCTCTTTCGAATGGTGCCATTTACAAAACCGTGCAAAGCATCGTTAGTCCGTAAAAAGGTACATAAGGTCGATTTTGGTTGATTTTGATAGTTTGACCTTGATGGGTGACCTTGGATAACCTTAATCAAAATTCTGAGGAAAATCCCACCTTCATTTTGAGGCGCTCTTTCAAATGGTGCCATTTAAAAAACCGTGCAAGGCACCGTTTGTCTGTAAAAAGGTACATAAGGTCGATTTTGATTGATTTTGACAGTTTGACCTTGATGGGCAACCTTGGTCCTTTGGTGACCTTAATCGAAATTCCGAGGAAAACCCCACCTTCATTTTGAGGCGCTCTTTCGAATGTTGGTCATTGCGAGGCCGTGCGGTGTACCGTTTGTCGGTAAAAAGGTACATAAGGCCGATGTTCGTTGATTTTGATAGTTTGACCTTGATGGGTGATCTTGAGTGACCTTAATCGAAATTCCGAGGAAAACCCCACCTTCATTTTGAGGCGCTCTTTTGAATGGTGCCATTAAAAAAACAGTGCAAAGCACCGTTTGTCCGTAAAAAGGTACATAAGGTCGAGTTTGATTGATTTTGATAGTTTGACCTTGATGGGTGACCTTGGGTGACCGTAATCTAAATTCCGAGTAAAACCTCACCTCCATTTTTAGGCGGTCTTTCGAATGGTGCCAATTAAAAAACCGTGCAAGGCACCGTGTGTCCGTAAAAAGGTACATAAGGTCGATTTCGAAGGATTTTGACCTTGGTGGGTGACCTTGGGTGACCTAAATAGCAATTCCGAGGAAAACCGCACCTTCATTTTGAGCCGCTCTTTCGAATGGTGGCCATTGCGAGGCCTTGCGGTGTACCGTTTGTCCATAAAAAGGTACATAAGGTCGATTTTGGTTGATTTTGATAGTTGACCTTGATGGGTGACCTTGGGTGAACTTAATCGAAATTCCGAGGAAAATCCCACCTTCATTTTGAGCCACTATTTCGAATGATGGGCATTGCGAGGCCGTGCGGTTTACCGTTTGTCCGTAAAAAGGTACATAAGGGTACACAGCCTTCCTTACGCATTTGACCTTGACCTATGACCTTTACATTACAAACAACATCAGATTCGTGATCTTCGTATGCGACTTGACCTATACATGCGTATTTTAGGCGAAAAATTCGGGCGTTGCAAATTTCCGTTTTGTTGGTTGTTGGCTAACTGACGGACATGTCATTGGCGGCCAATTGAACATCAGTCCAACGTATGATGGGCATAGGGGAGAGCGGGGGATCTACTACTACCTTAGGTTTTGAGGTGTTAACAAAGAAACTTTGTAAGACATACTAATGTTCGGGTAGTCACACCAGACCAGTCAGTTTATTTACGTAATAAATAGGTTGATTATATGTAAACGTTTCCACGAGGCTTGTTGTTTCGAATCAGTTTCGAGAAGCTCCAATCGGCAGGTCACAGGTGGCTCAGATGCCCAGAAAATAAAGCGGCGAGCGTCTTAAATTTAGCTTTTGACTTACCTAAACAGTCACTCAGATCTGCGTTTTGTGGTATGTTTTCACCTTCATGGGATATTTGTTTTAACTATTCTGTCAATTCATCTTGTCTTGCATATCCTCGCGGACGGATCAAACGTTATGGATGACGGAGAAAATTATACTTCTAGTGATACATTCAATGGATTTGTTGCGAATGGGAAAGAAGCTTGCCTAAACTTAAATACAATGACGTGCATGACTCATTTTGCATGACGTCGGTTTGTTTTCGTCAGTGTTTAAGTGATTGCAGATCAACCTCCTACATGGAAAACCACCCGAGTGGTGATATACTTAACCACAATGAAAGGGCTCAACAAATTGTATCGACGTCAATTTAGTTATGTGGTACGATTACTACCTGCAAAAATGTTAGCAACCATGGAAGGCAAGCTTTTTCTTGGAACTTCAGTGTGCTTACTTTCACCCTTTGTAAGCCAATCTCGGCAGAAGCAAAGTATATGAAATTACAACTAATTTATTGAAAGCTTTCTTCACCATAACAAAATATTACTTCAGGGTATATGCCACACTGGCTGGCCGGTATTTCCCGATTTCAGAATTGTTGTTCCTATGGTGGATACTTGACATATACCGTTACCTCACTACATTGAATAAAGTTACAAAGTGAATAAAGTTACAAAGTGCACAAAGTTGGCGGGTCACGGTACCCGGCGTGGGGCAGTGGCGGCCTTGTGCTGCGTCACGTCACGACATGGCGGTCCACGGCGTGCCGCGCACGGCGGGTTGGTGAGCGGCTGACGGCCGCCGGAATTGGCACCGGAATTAGTCAGTGACGAGCAGTGATGGCCTACGTTACGCTACGGTGTTTTTTTGGTAACACGTAGCTCACGAAATCGTTCCGTAGCGTAATTGAAGTATTTCGTAGCGTACTACCGAAAAATATTAAATAACGTAACTGCTACGCACGGTATTTCGTAGCATAACATCAGGGGGTGGCGCCACAGCGGTGGGCGGCAGGGGGCGGGGAAATATTGCGCTCCCGGACTTAAGGAGGCCCCATAAAAACAAAGGGAGGCCCCTCGCAAATATACATAAATACTGAGCAGCTCCTAAATACATAGACAATTGGAATGCGTTTCAAGTCGCTCCTTGAAATAACAACCGGGAGATGTTCGACGAGGCACCTAAAAAATGAGCGTGACAAATTCCAAGGTCATTAAATGGCAATTGAGGAAAACTCCAAGAAGACCCTAAAAACTACCCACACAAGCGCCAAATATCCCCTAAAGAGATGCCCGACACAAGCACCAAGAAGGCCGCGAAAAGACAGCTGAGACAAGCTCCTAAAATGCCACTAGGAAGACAACTGATATAGACTCCACATAGGCCACTACGATAATAACCGGGAAAGCTGTTCATGCGATACTACAGAGAAGGCTTCTACAACCACAAAATATTCCGAGAAAGACCCTAGGAAGCCGGTCGAGAAGATTTTTGACGATGCCCCACGAAAATAGCCGGGAAGTCCCTTTCTCAAATGGAGCCCTTGCCTTCGGTTTGCCCCTCCCCGACACAAATCCATGGCGATGCCCTGCAGAGCATATGTTGCTGATGGTAATGGGTATCTCTTATTCTCCTTGGTATCTTGTATAGTTGAGGGTAACCTTGTTAAATTCTAACGTCTTATGGATCGGTGGTTAGATTACCGATTCCCTGTAATTAAGGCGCCATATATAATTGATTCAACTCGCCGTTGACTGGCGTCTCAGCCGAAGGTGACTGAGGGCAAATCCTCAGACGAGACGTGGATACTGTCACAAACGATTTCAAAATCCAAGAAATGTTTTGCAGCAAAAGCGGCGTGTTATTTTTGAGCGGTGTGATATTCTTTGAGTTGGTATGCCTATATTTTTACGGCTTATTTTACGTTCAACTTAGTTTTCATCTAACTCTTAGATTGCGACGTCACTGAATTTGCAGTATCATAAAAGAAGTTATCGACATTTGTTCTGTTTGAAATACTTTTTTATCAATGAAGTCCGAATAGTTTGAGTGAATGAATGTTTGACGTCAGGTTTCGCGCTAAGCAGAGCTTGTTGCACAGGCCCTGATCCAACCATCAGACCTCGCAATTAACAGTAACTGGCATAATTTAGAAACGAAAGTTTTGCGTACACGAACATACCTGGACATTTAGGACAAGGTCCGTGCCGCCCCCTGACGTCACCTGACCTGGCCTGTGCGACGAGTGCGACCCCTGCCACCAGCCGCAGGTCATCCTAGTCAGGGACAAATAGCGAGTGCCGAAGCGACTTGAACCCGGCCTGCCACACTGAGCGAGATCTACTATCTAAGGCTCAGCGCTCTACCGTCTGAGCTACAGGGACGAACAAGTTAATGCTGGTTAAACTCGGGAGCTTGATAGCTTTATTGGTTTCTGATCTATTGCAATTGCCAATGGTCGTTAGAAGAATGTCTACGCCAGTCGATGTCAGGTAGGTACCATACACCAGCAACAATGAATACAAGGTGTCTGTATATACGTTATTTATGACCATTGTACCACATATTTCACTAATGATGATGCTTTGTGACGAATGTGTTACGAATATCTTCGCAAATGTATGTCGCGAAAAAAAATACATGGCGGCTGACTCAGGAAAGTAAGAAATGTGGATGAACGAAAGATCACCGTTACATACTGTTGATTCTCCTGGTATCTTTTGTATCGTAGTACGATATAATATAAGCAACGTTTAACGAAAAATATCGTAATCGGTAACGTAGCAAAATATAACGTAACGTAATTCGGTAGCGTAGCTTTGGCCTAAAAACCATACGTAGCGTAGCGTATTTCCGTAGCGTAGGCCATCACTGGTGACGAGTGGTCTTACGTGGATCGGTGATGGCGCGTGACTGGAGAGAAAGGTTCCAGCGCGGCTACATGCTCGCTTTTACCAAGTATATGGACGTCTGTCACGTTCGACGGGCGCTAGTTTTGTACCTCTGCCGCTTTCAGACTGAGCCGCGAGAGAGCGAGTGAGAGTGAGAGAGAGAGCCGCACCGGCAGCGGCCAGCACAGTGGTGTCAACTTCTGTCTCCGTCTGTCGGTCGGCCGCGGACACCGCACGTCGTTCATTCTTGTGTTTGAGATCTGCTGTTGTAGTTAACTCGGTGTTTTGTCCTGGCGCCGCACGGCACGGCGAGGCTCGGCCCCGGTCCAGAGCACCACTCTCAGTAGCTTGCGAGCCGCGGGACGGACGGTCCCCGAGACGTGCGGTCGTTACACGGTTAAACGTGTTGATGTAGCCCCGCCCTTTCCCCACCCGGGTTAACCCGAGACCGGCCCTCAGCAGATTCTGCGGGGCCGGTCGGCCCAGAGTACTTATATCAATGAGTAGGTTCAAGTTTGGCCACTGCCATGACTACGTCACGCCTGGTTCAAACTATAATAAACTAACTATGTTACCACATCAACTATTTCTGGTATACTTTTTGGAATAGTTCTCATTTTCTTCTAGAATTTCAACTATATAGTAGGATAAGGTAATCACATCGGAATATATCTGTAAAGAAAACGAAATATATTTAATACAATTTGATGTGTATTCGAATGAAAATGATATTTAAAGTTCATTGGTACATCAATTGTATTGGAAAATGTCTATAAACACCATTTTAACGATACATCACAATTAGTCAGCTGTAACAGAGTTTGCATTCAGGGCGGATATTATGAAGCACCAGGCCGCCAGCCAGCGGCGGCGGCCGACCGGGCCCGCGGTGGTACAGTCTCTGGCAAGGCGACAACGATTGCGACAACGGTTCTCACCAACTTGCGGCCAGCGCGGCGGCGGCGGTGTTCAGCCCCTGACAGCGGACCCCGCTCCGGCGCGCCGTGTGGGCGGAACATGCCTCCACTCGACCGAGAATTGTGAACGATTGGAGTGTCTCAGGTAAAATCGGAGGTCATTCCAGGAATCTTGAAGAAACGAGCTTCCCATTGAGCATAAATACTTGTATCCATCTCTCTTAGATAACAAATTAAAGTGGGGTAACTACCAATCCTGTTTGCATTGCCTTAACACTGTAGAGCGGGATTCGACTGCCATCGTGATGTCACTGCTACCAAACAACTTGCCCCCCCCCCCCCCTCCGGGTCGGTCGGTCGGTCGGTCGGTCGGCCGGCCGGCCGGGCGTGCGGGGCGCCGGCCACAGCTGGTCGACGGCTTTCACGCCAGGCCGGTGGCAAGGGGGTGCCGCCCCGCAAGGCTAGGCCGCGTATTAACGCGAGGCGGCGCGGACGATGATATGAGCTGCAATATGTGGACCAACTCCATTTTAAAGTGTTTCAAACATTCAAAGTGTCTGTGTGTTTTGAAATAATGTGTTGAATAAATGTGTGTAACTAAAAAAAGACACAAAGGAGCGAACCTGGCATTGGTTAACAGTACAAATGCAGTTGGGTTGCGGGATTTAACCCTCGCCCTACGGGGGGCCTGACAGCCCCCCCCCCCCCCCCCCCCGAGGTTTTTCTTGAAAAACGTTTTACACATGCGGTGCATCTTGCCTAAATTTTCGGTAGCTGAGTTTACAGCAATTCTACGTATGCTTGAAAAATTTAATTGAAATGGGTTAAGTAGTTTGAGAGATAATCATGTTTTGATGACGTCATGTTGGTAAAAAAATGAGAAATATTTGAAAAATCGTAGAAAACAGAGTTTTAAAGCAGAATGCAAACGCAATTCACCAAAAATACAAAATCGCATTTTCTTTAAAATGGCAATCTCAGATTTTCACAATTTTGGGTTTTTGACCCCTAAAATAAAATAAAAAACTTTTTTTGGGAAAAATCCCCCCAAAAATCCAAATTTTCAAAGATGTTAGAAAAACCGGAATATATGTGAGCGAAATGAGTCAGGACAATACCCATACCAAATGTCAAAGCAATATATTCATTTTTGACTGAGTGATGGCTTCCTAAGTGTAAGAAACTGATGACGTAATTTTAAAAAATAACTTTTTTGACTTTTTGACAAGATACGAACAAATAATTACTTTTTCTGTATTTCTGAGCCAAAACTGGTCTAGAAACATGCCTTTTTATTTACATTTATCAATTTCTAATTTTTAGGTTTTCTGAAGAGCAAAATCGCTGTTCTGGACGTGGTAAATCCGAGGTCATTCACTTGACCTGGAAGGTCACCCGTTGACCTGAAACCTAAAAATCGCATACTGTTAGATTCCTCTCATGACAGGCAACATGCTGGTTCTTACTGCATTGCGTAGCTTGGTGTGGAAGTTAACAGGGGGGCTGTTAGCCCCCCCACCCCACCCCACCCCACCCCACCCCACCCCACCCCACCCCACCCCACCCCACCCCACCCCACCCCACCCCACCCCACCCCACCCCACCCCACCCCACCCCACCCCACCCCACCCCACCCCAGAAAACATGACAAGTTTGGAATTTTTAGCTTTTCATTGTTCCGTCTGTGATGTGTCTGCAGAATTTCCTTGACGTTTCATCCGGGATCTGCGTGATGTGCCAGTGTAGCTCACCCAATGCATTTACAATCAGCTGAACTTGCTCTGTCACGCAAATCCTGACAACACAGATAACATGCACATGATTTTCAGGAAATCATGCATAGTGTAGCCTAGGCTTTACATACAAAGGATCATAGAAAACTTTCAGAGAAATTAGAGGAATTCTTTACAACCTGCAACTCAATGAATTGTAAGATATGAGCAAGATTGTCTGCACATTTGTTTGAAGTACTTACCTTCCAGCCATGACTAGTAACTACCACCAAGGCCATATCTAGGACTAGTGACTACCCACATGCGGAACTTTATATACTTTTGGGGTTGTAGCTACAACTGCATCCTCAAAAATTACAACCCCAATCATGAATATTACAACCCCAACATTGCCAGTAAATGCCTAACCAAGTAAATAAATACTGTAAATGGTACACAGAATCACCAAAGTATTTTTCAATAACAATCATAACAACAATTAATCAATATATGAACACAGAAAAGGACAAACTTTAAAATGTTAGTAAAGTTTGTCATAAAATAACATTTAAAATCCAACAATAGTTAGTACAAGTTATCCCAAAATTACTGAGAAAGACTATGTAGGTACCCAGGGGTGTAGGGTCATATTTAGTTGGGTCATAAACACTAAAGAACAGCACTACTTACTGACAAACAGGTAACATTTTGTCAATTTCAGACACCCACAGAATGGCAATCTAGGTGTTAACATACAAACATGAGCAAAACAAGATTGAGTGTAGCATATTTCCATTGGGCTTAGTTATGGATAAAGGTCACACATTTGACATTATAATGCACCCTTACATGGTTGGCAAAAGGTATATTACATTTTGAGTTAAAATATGTTGGTGAAATTGACACTTAATGAAGAACTTGAACAATATTATAAATATTTTGGTGTGCGAAAGGCATGAAGGCATACCAATCATCCATAGCTGGAAAAAGACCACAAATAATCATAGAACCCCGCTTTCTGAACCCCGCTTTAGCCAAGCTAAGTAGCTGTTGGATAGCTCTGTTGTTGTGTGTATTTTTTTGAGGAATCACATTATATTTAGATATAAGGATTAGATATTTAGTTTTGTGGATCGTTTAGGTATTATTTTTAAGCATTCATAGTTAGCTGTTACCTCTTACTTGCTTTTTAAAGGACTTTTCATTCTAGCTTGTGTGCGCCAAAATTGTCTTAGTCTTATTTTTGTGTTATTAGTTGCAGGGTTGGATAAGTAGATATTATAGAAAATTAGGGATAATTAAGGTGTATTTAGTATTTAGTTTATTTAAGGATTAGATATTTAGTCTAGTATTAGGTGCACTCATAGCTGATTTGTGTCACTAGCTTTACCTAGATCTAGTTTATAAAAAATCAAATCACGTTCCCCTTCTGAACCCTACTTTAGCCAAGCTAAGTAGCTGTTGGATAGCTCTGTTGTTTTGTGTATTTTTTGAGCAACCACATTATATTTAGATATAAGGATTAGATATTTAGTTTTGTGGATCGTTTAAGTATTATTTTTAAGCATTCATAGTTAGCTGTTACCTCTTACTTGCTTTTTAAAGGACTTTTCATTCTAGCTTGTGTGCGCCAAAATTGTCTTAGTCTTATTTTTGTGTTATTAGTTGCAGGGTTGGATAAGTAGATATTTTAGAAAATTAGGGATAATTAAGGTGTATTTAGTATTCAGTTTATTTAAGGATTAGATATTTAGTCTAGTATAAGGTGCACTCATAGCTGATTTGTGTTACTAGCTTTACCTAGATCTAGTTAAGGTTTAGAAGAAGAAAAAACAAAAAAAAAAAGTTAAGTTAAGTTAGTAAAGTATTGAAAAGTGCATAGTACCTAAGTTGTATACCTAAGTTACTAGTGTATTCAAATGAGCATGACTAGGATGCAGGCAAAGGTAGCAGAGCTAGAGGCCCTCCAGGCTAGAGTAGCGGAGCTTGAGGCACAGTTAAGTAAGTGTAGGTGTAGAGATGAGCCGCAAGAGGGTGTAGCTCCTGACCAAGGAACGTATGCGCAGATTGTGGTTAGGGGGTCAGAAAAGGAGCCTACAGGATCAGGGACCAGTGGTAGTTCTGATAGGGGCATAAGGGAGGAGGATAAGGCAAAAGTGGATAGTGCGGCTGGGGTTTGGAAGTGTGTTGGAGGGTCACGTTTCTGGAGACCCAACATTGTGGAATGTAATGCTAGGGCCACAGACAGTAAGGATGAGGAGGGGTGCTGGGTAATGGAGGGTGGTAGCAGAATCTGGAGGAGGAAGAGGGAAGGGGATCAGGAGGGATGGACAAAAGTTCAGGGTAGAGTCAGGCAGTACAGCCCCAGGGAACATCAGCAGGTTACACTAGCAAATAGGTTCAGTGCGTTAGAGTCAGCAGCTGAAAGTGACAAGGTACAGATTCAGCATTTAGTGGTTGGGGACTCGAGGGTAAGGCCCTTAAGGCGAACATTCTGTGGGAAGAGGGACAAATGTATAGTTAAACCGGGGGCAAAAGTAGTTGATATGGGCCCTGTCATTGAGGCAGAACTGGGTAGGAGTAGCCCAGAGACAGTTATAATACAGGTGGGGGTGAACAACATAGGACCTAGACAGAGTGTGAGAATAGTAGCGGAGTACCAGAGCCTGCTGCAGAGGTTGAAGGAGTCCAGGAAACCAGTCATTGTGACTGGCATCCTCCCTCGCTGTGGAGCCAGTGAGGAGTGGTACTCGAGAGCTCTGTCTGTGAACAGCTCAGTTCAGAACTTATGTTCAGCTATGGGGCTTAGTTATGTAGACTTATGGGATCAGTTCTATGAGTGGCATAGGTACTATATGAAGGATGGGCTTCACTTATCGGATGAGGGGGCAAGGGCTTTGGGAGATGCCTACAGAAGTGTCATTCAGGGAAACTAGGTAGGAGGGGGGGTTCAGGGACGCTAGTACTAGGGCATCAAGAAGTAAGCATTGGTAGAAGTTCATGTCAGAATAGGACAGTAGATCATAATTCCCTCAGAATTAGTAGAGTCAGCTCAAAGTATAAGATCACATGTGTGTTGCTGAATGCCCAAAGTATTAGGTCTAAATTTGATGAGTTTGAGTGTTATGTTGCCCTTGAAAAGCCTGATATCATTTGTGTAACCGAGACATGGGTTAGTGAGGGGTATAATAGGGATAGGCTACAGGATTTCGAGTTACAAGGGTATAACATGTTCTCATACTGCAGAGAATCACGGCAGGGAGGCGGAGTGTTTGTATATGTAAATAGCTTGTACTGCACTACTAGAGTTGATGATTCTAGTAAAGTAAAAGAAGTAGAATCAATCTGGCTTGACATTAAAATTGGTACAGGAAACAGAGGAAGGTTGAGGATAGGTGCATTTTACAGAGCAGGGAATCTTCCAAGGAACTCCCAAGCTGAAACAGACCAAGATATTTGTGAGGAAATACGTAGGAACTTTCGGGCTCAGTGTCTTATTATGGGAGATTTTAACTTAAGAGGATACGAAAGTATAGCAGAGGAAACAAATGAGTGTAGGTTGTATAGGCAAATCTTTGAAGAGGAGCTTTTCATGCATCAGTTTGTAACAGAGCCAACCAGGCATTGCTCCATTCTAGACCTTGTATTCTCAGACAACAGTGATCTAGTTAGTGACATAAGTATTTGTGCAGGTCTAGGAACCAGTGATCACAATATGGTTAAATTCAATATCTCATCAGAAATGAGGCCCAAAGATAACCTTATTATGGTTCCAAACTTCAGCCGGGCTGATTTTGATGGTATTAGAAATGACCTCGCACAGGTAAAATGGAACGTTGAGTTGGCAGGTTTAGATGCATGTGAGGCCTGGAATGTTTTCAAAGCTAGATTAAGCCAAATTCAAAATCGGCATATACCCCTCAGGCACAAACGTAACAGAACCAAGGGCAATCCAGTTTGGCTTACCCCAGAAGTAAGGAGTGCTATACAAGCTAAAAGAAGTGCATTTGGCATTTTGAAGGGATCTTCACTAGATATAAATCAGAAGGCCTACCAGAATGCAAGAAATTCAGTTAAGAAAAAGGTCAGAGCAGCTAAAAGGGCAAAGGAACTTGATTTAGCTAGACATTGTAATGCAGATAGTAAGAAGTTCTTCAGTTTTTATAAGTTAAGTACAGTTTCCAAAAATATAGGTCCATTTAAGGTAGATGATGTGTTAGTTAGCAAGGACAGTGAAATGGTTGAAGTGCTTAATGATCAGTTTCAATCTGTCTTTACTATCGAGGACCAGAGTAGTATTGCAGCACTTCAGCCTGAGCTAGAGACAGAGGAGACTTTAGGAGAGCTAGGTGGCATAAGTAGTGAACTTGTTCTAGAATATCTAAAGAAAGTAAGGCCTAACAAGGCAGAAGGACCTGATGAAATCCATGCTAGACTTTTAAGAGAATCTGAAAGGGAGTTGTCGGTTCCATTAGCCATAATATTTTCTAAATCACTTGCAGATAGTAAAATTCCACTTGATTGGAAAAGAGCAAATGTTGTTCCTATTCATAAAAAGGGAGATAGAAGTAAAGAGGAAAACTATAGACCAGTTAGTCTGACCTCATTAGTCTGCAAGGTGCTTGAATCAATCATCAAAGATAAGATTGTTGAATTCTTGGAGCAAAATGAACTCATCAAAGATACACAGCATGGCTTTAGGAAGGGCCGTTCTTGTTTAACTAATCTTCTGGAGTTTTTGGATGTTGCAACAGATAGCGTTGATCAGGGTAAACAGCTAGATGTAGCTTTTCTTGATTTCAGTAAAGCATTTGACAAAGTCCCCCATACAAGACTGGGGTTGCAACTTAAAATTCATGGGATCAGGGGCAAGATTCTGGATTGGATAGAAACGTGGCTTTCAGGACGCCAGCAAAGGGTTATATTGAATGGGTGCCAATCACAATGGAAGGAGGTTCTCAGTGGGGTTCCACAGGGCTCAGTCCTGGGCCCATTGCTTTTTATAATATTTGTGAATGCAATTGAGAACAGTATAGACAGCAAAGTCTTGAAATTTGCAGACGATCTAAAAGTTGTCAGGATTATTAGAGGAAAACATGATCAGGATGTTTTTCAATCAGATCTGGACAAGCTAGTTGAGTGGTCTGAAGCATGGCAGATGAAATTCAATTTGAGTAAATGTAAGATTATGCACGCTGGACGGGTTAGCAGTAAACATAGGTATGAAATGGGTGGGCAGAAAATGGAGCAGATTGAAAAGGAAAGAGATTTAGGTGTCGTGGTAAACAATAGACTATCAGCGTCAGACCAGGTTGTAGAAGCTAGGAAAAAGGCACTTAGAATGCTAGGGGCCATTAACAGAAATGTTTCCTACAAGAGTGAAAAGGTAATAACAAAACTGTATTGTGCATACGTTAGACCACATTTGGAGTATTGTGTACAAGCCTGGTCTCCAACATATGAGAAAGATTGCTGGTTGTTAGAAAGAGTTCAAAAAAGGGCAACAAAAATGATTAATTGTCTTGGTAGTTTACCTTATGAAGATAGATTAAGGAAATTGGGTATGTTTTCACTTAGATATAGAAGGCTAAGAGGAGATCTAATTGAAGTCTTCAAATTTGTAAATAGTCAGCATTCTGGATATTTAAAGGGTATGTTTGAGTTCAATAGGGAAAATCGAGGTAGAGGTCATCAGCATAAACTCATTATGAAACAAAGTAGGACTAGGCTACGACAGTCATTTTTCAGTAGAAGGGTTGTAGGACATTGGAATATGCTACCAGGGGATGTCGCTGATGCAGTGACACTTGCTTCCTTCAAAATTAGATTAGATAAATACTTTACAGAGAAGGGATTAGTTCATAAATACTCGTGGGATTAGCCTTCTTTTATGCAGGTAGAGTAAGGTGATTTGAAGGGGCGAGACTGGTGGAGGGGGGGGGATGGGGGGGGGGGGTGCAACCTCGGATGGGCCCAAGAGGCTCTTTGTTGCACTTTTCTTTTATGTCTTTATGTCTAGACCCAAATCAAATGAGTTTAAAATTAGGATTACCACAACATTCAATTTTTAGCCAGACAAACATTATTTTCACAAGATATACCTCGTGATGGTGTTGAAAAGTAGAGGGCCACATCAGTAAAACTCATTTTAAAAGAGAATAGCCTAATCCAACATCAAACAAACAAATACACATGTGAAAACAGCATAAATATTGAAAGCAATATACAAGGGCAAAATCAATTCACATATTTGACATAGCTGCGTCATATTTGTCTATGTATTAAGGTACGTCAAATAAGCAGTAGATTGGTATTGCCCAGTAGTATCAATCTATTGGACAATCTACAATTTTGAGGCACGTCGCCTCAAAATCACCTGAAACTTGGCAGGTAGGCTCAAGATTACTTTACTAATAAGGTTTGTTCACTAGGGAAATCGAACCGCCGCAGTGACGTCACACGATTTGGCAGGAATATTCCTTTATATGGTAGTAGTTAAAGAAGACGTTCTTGACGCAAATAATACAAAAACGAAGTGAGATTTCTATTTGTTTTTCTCAACATTCGTGCGTCGGATTTCGAGCTGTGAACACGTGGCCGATGGTCAAGAGTATTTGCCTTTGGTGACGTGGCATTGCAAGTTTTGTTTTTTGATTTTCGTTGGTAAGGAAGCACTTCAAGATTGTTTTTGTTATTTTCATCTTCATTTAAGTCCTTTCTTCTCTGGACACTGCTGCTGAGGAGCTTCTCCCTTCGTGGCACGGTAATGTAGTGATGGGTTATCAACGACCCGGCAAGCGGGTTAGACCTGATGAATCATTTTTCGAGCGAGCAGAGGATGAAAACACTGGTACGTATCTTAGGGTAAAACTTACCTCAGGAAAACCGTTCAAAACAAAAGGTTGGCCATGGGTGCAGACAGGTATCAGAGGAGTACTGGGTGCATCGGAAAGGTTAGAGAAAGCAAACTTCCTGGGGGACGGCACCCTACTGATCAAAACAAAAAATGTGGCTCAAACTGACAAATTTCTCAAAGCACAGAAATTTGCAAATGAGGAATGCGAGATCACTCGTGATGAGAAACTAAACACATCCCGGGGTACCATCCGGGCTTATGATCTGATGGACTTGAGTGAAGATGAGGTTGTAGGATGGCTGAGAGACTTTGGGGTTGTGGGTGCAAGGAAGTTCATTCGGAGAGTGGATGGGAAGGCAGAAAACACACCTACTATCCTTTTGACCTTTGACAAGCCATCTTGCCCAGCCAAACTACAACTTGACTATGTGACCTATCATGTCCAACAGTATGTCCCAAACCCGATGATGTGTTACAGATGCGGCAGATTTGGTCATCACGAGGAGAGGTGTCGGAGTGATCGGATCTGTCTGCGATGTGGAAAGGACAAACATGAGGGGGACTGTTCACAACTCTGTGTGAACTGTAAAAAGACAGGACACTCCTGCCTGGCCCGTGAGTGTGAGGTGTGGGTAAAAGAAAAAGAAATATGTAAAATCAAGGTGGAGCAGGAGATTTCATTTGCACAGGCTAGGAAGCAGTATGACACACAGTATGAACCTCCTGTCCTTCGAGCGTATGCTGCCACAGTCCGCACCCCCAGTGCTGCCAACAAACAGGAGGAGGAGTTGAAAGAAAAAGTGGGAAAACTTGAGCAAAAAGTAGGAGAGCTGGTGACACTGCTACAACAACTGTTAAAAAAACAAACTGTTGATGACATTCCAAAGACTGTTGAGTTTGACGATGCAGGCACAAGTATAGGTAGAAAGAACCAGGAAACACAGGAAGGAACAGCTGATGAATGTGTAAACATTGAGACTTGTGATGGTGAGATGACTGAGACTGACATGGATCAGGAGCGAAACAAAGATCAGACAGATGAATGGCAGGTAGTAGGAGTGGGGAAAGGACAAGGAAAAATCAGAGACAAAGCACAGTCATCTGTGACCACAGACGACAATGACATTACTCCTTCACCCATGATTACCAGGGCAAGCAGACTGCCTGAAAGGACAGGGAACAAAATGGTACGCAAAAAATCATGGAAAGATCTGAAGGAAGTAGGCTAGTTTTTTTGTTTGCTGTAGTGAACAGTGTAAGATGAAGAATGTGCAAGTACATTTATAACTGTTTTGTTATGTTTTTGTTTGTATTTTCTTTTTACTGTTTTCCAAGCTGATACAGCATTCTTCTTCCTTATGTTTTATTACTTGTGAACATAGTTTTCTTATTATTGACTATGTTTGTGATTTACAACATTATTTGTTTGCACCACATTATTTTGTCAGTGATGTTGTGAAGCTGATGATGTATATGTGTGATATGAACTCAGAATGTGTTTCTTACTATTTTGTTTTGGACACAATGGTTAAGTGTGTGAATGGTATTGTACCATTCTTGGTAAAAAAGGACATTGGTAATATTTATTTGTGGGAGGTGGTTTTTCTTACTATTGTTAGGAGCACTTTGACTTACCTTGGTCTGCTGATTGTAATGTGTGCAATGGAGGTGAGGTGAGACATTGTGGAATGAGAATTGGTGGTGCTGTTAATGCTGTGCTTGACTATTCACAAGTTACAAGCAGACTTGCAGGCTGCTCATTGTTCATTGGGGATGGGAGTTGTCAAATGTCTGCCTGTTCTTTATGTCTGCTTACTGATGAAACCATTGCAGATCAGCAAGCATAGGACATCAATAAAAAGTGAACTTTTAAGAAGCAAATGAGTTTTAAAATTATGCAATGGAATTGTCGCGGTTTAATATCAAAGTGGCCAGAAATTAAACCATTGCTGATTGAACGAGAACACGATGTGGTGTGTTTACAGGAAACACATTTCCTTGCTACTGATGACTATGACTTCCGCCTGCACAACTACACACTTTACAATGGATACTCAAATACCAACAGACGACAAGGAGGAGTTTGCATTTATGTTTCAAACAATCTTCCTCATTTTCAGATTCCCTTCACTACAACCCTGCAGGCTGTAGCCAGTTCAGTGAGAATGGGTCGCAGCCGTGTATGTGTGTGCTCCCTCTACCTGCCGCCCAACGAAACTGTGACAGTGGCCGACCTTGACAACTTGGTCACTCAATTACCGCAACCATTTATTATCTGCACGGATGCAAACAGCCGACATCTGATGTGGGGTTCAGACCGTTGTGACACTCGAGGGAACACCTGGGAAAGGGTGATACGGCAGAACGCCTTGAATCTGCTAAACGATGGTTGTCCAACTCGGATGGATGAATATACTGGCCTATGGTCGCATATAGATATTACGGTAACAACCAGTGATGTGGGACAATATATGCACTGGCGTACTGACACCGACCTCCACTCTAGCGATCACTGCCCTATATATATTACATACGATAGGGTTGGAACGGGGAATACCGAAACACGAAGTGATGAGTTCAAAGGATGGAACATAAACAAGGCAAACTGGACAGAATTTGCCAACAAATGTGACTTAAACTTTACTGATGCGAATGACATGGAGAATAATTATGGAGCTATGGTTGAGACACTATTAACTGCTGCACGGGAAACTATTCCTCAGAAAAAGGGACCTGCGAAATATTGCTGCCCGTGGTGGACCGACGAATGCAAGGAAGCTATACGCAACAGGAAACGTGCTCTCAATCGCTTTAGACGTAGCCAACGAAACTTACATTTATTAGAATATAAGGAGGCCAAAGCGAAGGCGAGGAGAACAATTCGCAAGGCCAAAAAGGAGTCGTGGGAGAAGTTGTTACACATGTTCAATGTTAGTACTCCATTACACCAGCTCTGGGGAATTATTCGAAAGTTTACACGGAAGGAAAGATACCAGAGGCCGCTGCCAGTATTACATGTCGCAGGAAATACGATCGATGATCCCTTTGAGGTTTCAAATATTCTGGGGCAGTTTTTCTCTGACATATCCTCTTCCTTACATTACCGACCAAGTTTCAGAGAACGAGAAAGAGAAATGACAGAGCAAATGCCGTCATTTGTATCGCCTAACCATGAGGTCTACAACGATATTTTCTCGATGAGAGAGCTACAGGAGTCCGTGTCGAAATGCGGGAACACCTCGATCGGACCTGACATCATACATTATGCGTTCTTTAAGCATTTAAATGAATCACAGTTACAGAAGGTTTTAAATATGATCAATTGTATATGGTGTGCAGAAAAGATTCCGGACGAATGGAAACATTCTATAATTATTCCAATTTTGAAACCCGGGAAACCAAGAGAAAGTCCTGGATCGTACAGACCTATTCAACTTACCTCATGCTTTAGTAAATTAATGGAAAGGATGGTGGCAAAGCGTTTATCATGGTTCATTGAACAAAATAACATGTTATCAACCGTCCAGTGCGCTTTTCGGAAGGGAAGGTGCACGGCGGACCATCTAACTCGGTTGGAATCTGAGGTGAGGAGAGGATTTTTCTATCATAAGTATACCCTGGCAGTCTTCCTTGATTTAAAAAGCGCCTATAACCTTACGTCAAAGATGGCCATACTACATCGAATGCATAACCTTGGTTTCAGAGGACGACTAATGTATTTTGTCGGGTCCTGTTTGGAGAATAGAACATTCCAGGTGAGGAGCGGGAAACTGTCGAACAATTATCATCAAGAGAATGGATTGGTACAGGGAGGAGTCATTTCCCCTATCCTATTTAATATTATGATCAATGACATTTTCAGCGACGTCCCCAGAAATGTTTCATGTGCATTGTATGCCGATGATTGTTCCATGTGGGTGCGAGGACGGAGAATCCTACCACTGATCGAGATGATGCAAACGGCGTTGGACCGCGTGACTGAATGGACAGATCGATGGGGATTCGTTTTTTCGCCCCAAAAATGCAATGCTATTATCTTTCGAAGATTCATGAAAGAAAGGGAATTAATGAACATACCTGAATTGAAGGTATACGATCAACCTGTGGCATATTCTGATGATGTGAAGTTTCTGGGGGTGATATTAGACTCGAGACTGAACTTAGCGAAGCACGTCCAGTACATTAAAGGAAAGACGGCTAAGCGAATGTCTATTCTTAAATGCCTGGCCGGGCGGGGATGTGGAGCAGACCGATCTATATTAATACGCATTTACAAGTCCATGATACGACCGATCCTCGACTACTCCTGTCAGATTTTAGATGGCCCCCATAACAAGGTAGTGGAGTCGCTCGACCCAATACAGAACCAATGCCTAAGAATAGCGACTGGGGCACTGAGAACGTCTCCGATATTGCCTCTGCTGGTAGAAACGGATGTACTTCCTCTGAGGCTTCGCCGATGCGATTTAACCCTGAGATATTGTATGAAAATAAAGAGTCGAGCAGATCATCCTTGTGTGAAACTCATCACGGGTGAAATGGCCTTACATAATGTTGAGACAGGATATATGAAGAGGATTTCTGGATTTCCGCTGTACGAGAGGCTTAATCAAATGTCCGAGGAGACTGGTTTTGTTCTACCCGCAGCAATAACCTGTAAAGGAAGCTCTGTTCCACCCTGGAGGATTCGCAGATGTGAAATATTGAAACTTACTGATAAGAGAAAAGGTTCACTGGACGAGATACAAATTCAATGCGACTTTAACGATGTTCGACAGAAATATTCTGATTTTTCTTTTATTTACTCCGATGGCGCAAAAAATCCTGATGGTGTTGGTTGTGCATACGTGCACGGTGACAGGTTTCAACAATTTAAACTTCCGGGGCATTGTTCAATTTTTACCGCGGAGGCGACCGCTATACTTCGGGCTATGACATATGTAGAAAACAATCACCTCAAGAAATGCGTGATGTGCACGGACTCACTATCCGTTGTAACGGCCTTAAGACATTCCTCATCCAACAACCCTATCGTGACCGATATCCTTGACTATGTCCATCATCTTATGGAAAAGGGACACTTGCTTGTTATCCTATGGATCCCAGGACACAGTAATATAACTGGAAATGAGATCGCTGACGTAAAAGCGAAAGCGGCTATAGGCTTGAATGTTGTATGCGGGATCCAGATGGGGATGAAAGAATTCTGTCCCACCTTGCATAAATCGGTCCGTGAGTTGTTTAACCAATTATGGATTGACTATAACCCTGGTACTGCTTTAAAGAGGATTAAAGATCGTGCTGAGAGCTGGTCCACCAGCAAACGACCAAACCGACGAGAGGAGGTAGTGCTGTGTCGGCTGCGATTGGGACATACTCGGTACACCCATTCATACATCATGGACAGAGACCCCAGACCTCAGTGTGACGATTGCCGGTGTCCGCAATCAGTTGAACACCTACTTGTTGAATGTCCAGCTTTCGCCGATCAGAGACGTCCTCTAATACGCCTCTGCCAGGAGCAAGGAATCCCACTTTGCTTGAAATCATTAATTGGAGATGGCTTCCCCGAGATAATAGACGAGGTCTTCAAATATTTGCGTACCTGTGAACTCATGAAGCGACTGTGAAGTGTGAAGGTGACAAAGTGAAACGCATTTTTTAGTTTCATTATCCATTATATGCGACTTGGATACTTGTGTTATATTTTCACATTTCTCTGTCTCCTGTCTTGATATGAATGTATGACTTGAATGTATAACTAATGTTCAGTGCTATGATGTGATTGATGATTGGTGACATGCTCTTGTTTGAAACTGTCTGTGTATTTATTTTTTGGAGAATGATTGTGAGACGAGTGAACGATGGAATAACTCCTGACGAGAGTGAGTGAATGCATAGAATCATTGGTATGCATGCATGTGTGAAGGATGCTGGGAGTATGAGAGACCAAATAATGCTTGTAGTGTCCTGTACCTATAGCTTCACTAACCCATCAGTTATTATTCTAACGTAGTAGTTTCTACGGTATCTTTTTGGGTTTGAGGGGAGGGGAATGGATCAGGATGAGGAGGGAGAATGATCGTCGTGAGAGGAGTTTGCAGCAGGCGCTGGGGAAACGCGTTAAATGTGTTCTAGGTCGCAAATATGAATAGACCGCCGACTGTGTACAACCCTGATGTGACTTGTACGTGCGTTATGCGCATGGTCACCGGTTGAGGCAATCTGATGTGACAGGATGTACCGATCTGCTGTTATGTGCGTACTGCAGTGTTAAAAGAGGCGAGCCAAAAAAAAAAAAAAAAAACGGAGCTTTTATTTTATTATATTTGGTTTATTAACTTTTTTCCCCATAGTTCAGAGCTAACTCTATTAACTTACCCCGAAACAATTGATCCACATCCTAGATGTTATAAATCCTTTACAGATCCAAACACGGCAATACCTTCCCTTTCCATTACCAAGCTTAGTTTCCATCTTCAATACCTTGATCGCTACCACGACTACAGAGAAGATAACCGTCGTCGAAGACGACTAAACGGACGCTCTGAGCCCGCTGAGGCTATGCGCCCTAAACCAAGACCAAGACCAAGACCTTTTTCTCAAGTACCCTGGTACTGCTTTAAAGAGGATTAAAGATCGTGCTGAGAGCTGGTCCACCAGCAAACGACCAAACCGACGAGAGGAGGTAGTGCTGTGTCGGCTGCGATTGGGACATACTCGGTACACCCATTCATACATCATGGACAGAGACCCCAGCCTCAGTGTGACGATTGCCGGTGTCCGCAATCAGTTGAACACCTACTTGTTGAATGTCCAGCTTTCGCCGATCAGAGACGTCCTCTAATACGCCTCTGCCAGGAGCAAGGAATCCCACTTTGCTTGAAATCATTAATTGGAGATGGCTTCCCCGAGATAATAGACGAGGTCTTCAAATATTTGCGTACCTGTGAACTCATGAAGCGACTGTGAAGTGTGAAGGTGACAAAGTGAAACGCATTTTTTAGTTTCATTATCCATTATATGCGACTTGGATACTTGTGTTATATTTTCACATTTCTCTGTCTCCTGTCTTGATATGAATGTATGACTTGAATGTATAACTAATGTTCAGTGCTATGATGTGATTGATGATTGGTGACATGCTCTTGTTTGAAACTGTCTGTGTATTTATTTTTTGGAGAATGATTGTGAGACGAGTGAACGATGGAATAACTCCTGACGAGAGTGAGTGAATGCATAGAATCATTGGTATGCATGCATGTGTGAAGGATGCTGGGAGTATGAGAGACCAAATAATGCTTGTAGTGTCCTGTACCTATAGCTTCACTAACCCATCAGTTATTATTCTAACGTAGTAGTTTCCACGGTATCTTTTTGGGTTTGAGGGGAGGGGAATGGATCAGGATGAGGAGGGAGAATGATCGTCGTGAGAGGAGTTTGCAGCAGGCGCTGGGGAAACGCGTTAAATGTGTTCTAGGTCGCAAATATGAATAGACCGCCGACTGTGTACAACCCTGATGTGACTTGTACGTGCGTTATGCGCATGGTCACCGGTTGAGGCAATCTGATGTGACAGGATGTACCGATCTGCTGTTATGTGCGTACTGCAGTGTTAAAAGAGGCGAGCCAAAAAAAAAAACACAAAAAAACGGAGCTTTTATTTTATTATATTTGGTTTATTAACTTTTTTCCCCATAGTTCAGAGCTAACTCTATTAACTTACCCCGAAACAATTGATCCACATCCTAGATGTTATAAATCCTTTACAGATCCAAACACGGCAACACCTTCCCTTTCCATTACCAAGCTTAGTTTCCATCTTCAATACCTTGATCGCTACCACGACTACAGAGAAGATAACCGTCGTCGAAGACGACCAAACGGACGCTCTGAGCCCGCTGAGGCTATGCGCCCTAAACCAAGACCAAGACCAAGTTTTTCTCAAGGTACTTTAATATTCTAAGGCTTTTCTAAGGCTTGTCGGTGGTGGAAAAAGATAAAAATAGATCAGATAGGAACATGAGTGACATGCAACTTGAAAGACCGTGATTAAATTACTTTGGAAAGACCCATGTTGATGTTCTGGGCATTTTGCTGAGAGATTAAATTACCTTAAGCATTGGTTCAGCATTTTTCCTTTATTTGTTTTTACATTTGAATGCAATGTTAAGCATTGGTTCAGCACGTTGTATCATTAAAATATGTTCTCAGTATGACATGTCTGCCTATGACAGTAGGCTGTTTTCCTTTATTTTTGATCAGTTGTGAGAGCTGCAAGGGGAAGGATTGCGCCACTGGATCGCTCGCTGGTCAAGCCTACAGCTGAACCTCCGGAGGTTGTGATTAGCAATATATTTGGAGTTAGGTTGTTTTGCACTTGATGATTTCATGAGTCAGTTAGGGGTGCATTAAGATAGTGGTTAGAGTACTTGTCTCACAAGGTAATTTGGGAAGTTAAGCTGGTACTTGGCCCTTGACGAACAACAGTTGTGACTTGTGCGATATACTCTAATTGATACTCATTTGTCTGGTGCTGTGGACTGAAGCCATTTGTCTGGTGTGTCATTGTATATATAGCAATGTATGACTGTCAGTGGATGACATTGCATATGTTATCTACAATTTGTATTGTTCATGACAGACCACATGCAGGAGTTGTCTTCAGTCTGTTTTGAATATGACCTTGTATTGAATTGAAATACAGTTTGAAATGTGTTAAGATTAAAGTGTTGTTCTCATTTGGAGATTGTTTTAGAAACTATACTGAACAGCTGATGAAGATTGTTTAATGACATTCCATATAAATGTGCTCGCCCATTCAACATAAAACAAAACATATATATATATATATATATATATATATATATATATATATATATATATATATATATATATATATATATATATATATATATATATATATATATATATATATATATATATATATATATATATATATATATATATATATATATATATATATATATATATATATATATATATATATATATATATATCTATCTATCTATCTATCTATCTATCTATCTATCTATCTATCTATCTATCTATCTATCTCTATCTATCTATCTCTATCTATCTATCTATCTATCTATCTATCTATCTATCTATCTATCTATCTATCTATCTATCTATCTATCTATCTATCTATCTATCTATCTATCTATCTATCTATCTATCTATCTATCTATCTATCTATCTATCTATCTATCTATCTATCTATCTATCTATCTATCTATCTATCTATCTATCTATCTATCTATCTATCTATCTATCTATCTATCTATCTATCTATCTATCTATCTATCTATCTATCTATCTATCTATCTATCTATCTATCTATCTATCTATCTATCTATCTATCTATCTATCTATCTATCTATCTATCTATCTATCTATCTATCTATCTATCTATCTATCTATCTATCTATCTATCTATCTATCTATCTATCTATCTATCTATCTATCTATCTATCTATCTATCTATCTATCTATCTATCTATCTATCTATCTATCTATCTATCTATCTATCTATCTATCTATCTATCTATCTATCTATCTATCTATCTATCTATCTATCTATCTATCTATCTATCTATCTATCTATCTATCTATCTATCTATCTATCTATCTATCTATCTATCTATCTATCTATCTATCTATCTATCTATCTGTCTATCTGTCTGTCTGTCTGTCTGTCTGTCTGTCTGTCTGTCTGTCTGTCTGTCTGTCTGTCTGTCTGTCTGTCTGTCTGTCTGTCTGTCTGTCTGTCTGTCTGTCTGTCTGTCTGTCTGTCTGTCTGTCTGTCTGTCTGTCTGTCTGTCTGTCTGTCTGTCTGTCTGTCTGTCTGTCTGTCTGTCTGTCTGTCTGTCTGTCTGTCTGTCTGTCTGTCTGTCTGTCTGTCTGTCTGTCTGTCTGTCTGTCTGTCTGTCTGTCTGTCTGTCTGTCTGTCTGTCTGTCTGTCTGTCTGTCTGTCTGTCTGTCTGTCTGTCTGTCTGTCTGTCTGTCTGTCTGTCTGTCTGTCTGTCTGTCTGTCTGTCTGTCTGTCTGTCTGTCTGTCTGTCTGTCTGTCTGTCTGTCTGTCTGTCTGTCTGTCTGTCTGTCTGTCTGTCTGTCTGTCTGTCTGTCTGTCTGTCTGTCTGTCTGTCTGTCTGTCTGTCTGTCTGTCTGTCTGTCTGTCTGTCTGTCTGTCTGTCTGTCTGTCTGTCTGTCTGTCTGTCTGTCTGTCTGTCTGTCTGTCTGTCTGTCTGTCTGTCTGTCTGTCTGTCTGTCTGTCTGTCTGTCTGTCTGTCTGTCTGTCTGTCTGTCTGTCTGTCTGTCTGTCTGTCTGTCTGTCTGTCTGTCTGTCTGTCTGTCTGTCTGTCTGTCTGTCTGTCTGTCTGTCTGTCTGTCTGTCTGTCTGTCTGTCTGTCTGTCTGTCTGTCTGTCTGTCTGTCTGTCTGTCTGTCTGTCTGTCTGTCTGTCTGTCTGTCTGTCTGTCTGTCTGTCTGTCTGTCTGTCTGTCTGTCTGTCTGTCTGTCTGTCTGTCTGTCTGTCTGTCTGTCTGTCTGTCTGTCTGTCTGTCTGTCTGTCTGTCTGTCTGTCTGTCTGTCTGTCTGTCTGTCTGTCTGTCTGTCTGTCTGTCTGTCTGTCTGTCTGTCTGTCTGTCTGTCTGTCTGTCTGTCTGTCTGTCTGTCTGTCTGTCTGTCTGTCTGTCTGTCTGTCTGTCTGTCTGTCTGTCTGTCTGTCTGTCTGTCTGTCTGTCTGTCTGTCTGTCTGTCTGTCTGTCTGTCTGTCTGTCTGTCTGTCTGTCTGTCTGTCTGTCTGTCTGTCTGTCTGTCTGTCTGTCTGTCTGTCTGTCTGTCTGTCTGTCTGTCTGTCTGTCTGTCTGTCTGTCTGTCTGTCTGTCTGTCTGTCTGTCTGTCTGTCTGTCTGTCTGTCTGTCTGTCTGTCTGTCTGTCTGTCTGTCTGTCTGTCTGTCTGTCTGTCTGTCTGTCTGTCTGTCTGTCTGTCTGTCTGTCTGTCTGTCTGTCTGTCTGTCTGTCTGTCTGTCTGTCTGTCTGTCTGTCTGTCTGTCTGTCTGTCTGTCTGTCTGTCTGTCTGTCTGTCTGTCTGTCTGTCTGTCTGTCTGTCTGTCTGTCTGTCTGTCTGTCTGTCTGTCTGTCTGTCTGTCTGTCTGTCTGTCTGTCTGTCTGTCTGTCTGTCTGTCTGTCTGTCTGTCTGTCTGTCTGTCTGTCTGTCTGTCTGTCTGTCTGTCTGTCTGTCTGTCTGTCTGTCTGTCTGTCTGTCTGTCTGTCTGTCTGTCTGTCTGTCTGTCTGTCTGTCTGTCTGTCTGTCTGTCTGTCTGTCTGTCTGTCTGTCTGTCTGTCTGTCTGTCTGTCTGTCTGTCTGTCTGTCTGTCTGTCTGTCTGTCTGTCTGTCTGTCTGTCTGTCTGTCTGTCTGTCTGTCTGTCTGTCTGTCTGTCTGTCTGTCTGTCTGTCTGTCTGTCTGTCTGTCTGTCTGTCTGTCTGTCTGTCTGTCTGTCTGTCTGTCTGTCTGTCTGTCTGTCTGTCTGTCTGTCTGTCTGTCTGTCTGTCTGTCTGTCTGTCTGTCTGTCTGTCTGTCTGTCTGTCTGTCTGTCTGTCTGTCTGTCTGTCTGTCTGTCTGTCTGTCTGTCTGTCTGTCTGTCTGTCTGTCTGTCTGTCTGTCTGTCTGTCTGTCTGTCTGTCTGTCTGTCTGTCTGTCTGTCTGTCTGTCTGTCTGTCTGTCTGTCTGTCTGTCTGTCTGTCTGTCTGTCTGTCTGTCTGTCTGTCTGTCTGTCTGTCTGTCTGTCTGTCTGTCTGTCTGTCTGTCTGTCTGTCTGTCTGTCTGTCTGTCTGTCTGTCTGTCTATCTATCTATCTATCTATCTATCTATGTACGTACCTACCTACCTACCTACCTACCTACCTACCTACCTACCTACCTACCTACCTACCTACCTACCTACCTACCTACCTGCCTGCCTACCTACCTACCTACCTACCTACCTACCTACCTACCTACCTACCTACCTACCTACCTACCTACCTACCTACCTACCTACCTACCTACCTACCTACCTACCTACCTACCTACCTACATACCTACATACCTACATACCTACATACCTACATACCTACATACCTACATACCTACATACCTACATACCTACATACCTACATACCTACATACCTACATACCTACATACCTACATACCTACATACCTACATACCTACATACCTGCATACCTGCATACCTGCATACCTGCATACCTGCATACCTGCATACCTGCATACCTGCATACCTGCATACCTGCATACCTGCATACCTGCATACCTGCATACCTGCATACCTGCATACCTGCATACCTGCATACCTGCATACCTGCATACCTGCATACCTGCATACCTGCATACCTGCATACCTGCATACCTGCATACCTGCATACCTGCATACCTGCATACCTGCATACCTGCATACCTGCATACCTGCATACCTGCATACCTGCATACCTGCATACCTGCATACCTGCATACCTGCATACCTGCATACCTGCATACCTGCATACCTGCATACCTGCATACCTGCATACCTGCATACCTGCATACCTGCATACCTGCATACCTGCATACCTGCATACCTGCATACCTGCATACCTGCATACCTGCATACCTGCATACCTGCATACCTGCATACCTGCATACCTGCATACCTGCATACCTGCATACCTGCATACCTGCATACCTGCATACCTGCATACCTGCATACCTGCATACCTGCATACCTGCATACCTGCATACCTGCATACCTGCATACCTGCATACCTGCATACCTGCATACCTGCATACCTGCATACCTGCATACCTGCATACCTGCATACCTGCATACCTGCATACCTGCATACCTGCATACCTGCATACCTGCATACCTGCATACCTGCATACCTGCATACCTGCATACCTGCATACCTGCATACCTGCATACCTGCATACCTGCATACCTGCATACCTGCATACCTGCATACCTGCAT
>JAXIVJ010002737.1:10000-35000 GCA_036785665.1 Chirona hameri | reverse complement strand
GGCGTCGAACAGCTGGCGCTCCTGGGCCACTGCTATCCGACCCAGCGCGTTGGCCGGCGTCGGTAGCTAGGTGCAGCGGCGTCCAACCGTGCGCATCGCAACACTCTGTCGGCCCCGCGTCCCAACAGCGTCACCAGCACGTCGTCGTAGTGGCAGGCGATCAGCGCCAGCTGAATGCGGCCGCGACCTCGGCTCGATGTCCAGCTCCCTGCCAAAGATCATGAGCATGCCGAAATCAGTCCATTGAAAATGGGGTCAGCTACTTATCGAGTGTCTGCAACAGTCACATATTCACATAAATTACGACAGCCTGGAATACAGTCGGTCGACCAAATGGAACTCAAGACTGGTTATTGATTCGACTTGGATGGAATTGATTGGAATCGTTTAATCAAAATTCCTTGAATCAAAGAAGACTCGATTCACGACCAGATCTTTTGATTCATGAATCGTGATTGAATCAAAACCTGCATGGAACCAAGGCTGATTGAACCAAAAGATTTAACGATTCTGAACAATTCAAGTGCACATGGTAAATTGTGCACATACAATGCAGTCCCAGTGTCTACATTCATGTATGCTGGAATATTATTGCTGTAACAATGTTTTAGTGATCATATATATATATGTATGTTTCCATTTGTATTAATTTTACATAAATTCAACATTTATATTGAAATGTTGAATCTAATGTGAATCGATTATTTGTATTATTATTTGAATTGGAAAGAATCAATTCTAAAAGGTTGAATAAATATTCAGTCTGAACTCAAATGTGCAATACTTCTGTTGTAAGCGAGTGTTGTCACACATTTTTATGAAGAAAACATCAAATTCATAAATAACGAGTTAGAGTCTTCTTCTTCACACAACTACATTTGAAACTACTTAGCATTATATTTGACCATTTGACACTGAACCTTAATACATCAATTCATCTATCAATGTATCCCTACAGTTTTGTCACACAAATATCTCCAAACTGCATCACATCATAGTACCTTCCCCACCCCTCAACTTGCCAGCATTGTCACCTGTTTTGATGCACATTGTCCTTGAAGCATTGCAGTTTGTCAGTTGAGGTGGCCGTTGCGGACGGCAGTGTCACCCGACCAAGCGGCGCCGACAGCTGCTCACTGCCAGCACAGCATTCAGCCTAGAAAACACAAATACTGCTTAGAGAAATACAAAGGCCATAAAGTCCAGTCCAGTCAAATTATTTTTAAGCCTTTATTTACTTTCAACAATTTTGGACTTTTTTAGCATGTAATAGTGAACACAAGCCAAGAGCAAGTTCTTTGGTCCAGTCCAGTGCTATTAGCCCAGCAGGTATAACATAGATTACAAACTGGCTTACATATCATTGTGCAACTAGGATGTTACATGGTAAAACAAAGCTAAAGTTAAGTAAAGGCTGAAAACAGACCAAGACCTCCTTCCACAATGTATGCTGGTATTGATGCTTTCAGCAAAATGCAAACCATGTTCCAACCAAGTTCCAAGGTTGACATCATCCATGCATCCAAAATTTGTCCAAGATCCAAATTTATCTAGGCAAACTACTAATGTAAAGTTGGGTTAAATGGCAAATACACAATCAGTTGCCTAAATGCCAGTATGCAAAACGTCAGCAAACTGGTTATTGATTCAACACTGATTGAATCAATTGGAATCGTTCAATCAAAATTCCTTGAATCAAAACATAATGAATTCATCATCAGATCTTTTGATTCATGAATTGTGATTGAATCAAAACCCGCATCAAATCAGGGCTGATTAAATCAAAAGATTTAACGATTCTTAACAATTCAAGTACACTGGTAAATTGTGCAAATACATGCAGTCCCTGTGGCTACATTTATTTATATTGAAATAGTATCACTAACAATGTTTTAAGGATGATATATATGTATGTTTCCATTTTGTATTATTTGACAAATTCACCACATATATTTAAATGTTGAATCAAACGTGAATGGTGGTGAATGGTGAAACGTTGTTTTTTCTTCAAAGTGTGCGCAATTGATGTCCTAACAGGTGTGTTAAAACCCGGCGGCCTTTTGCGCCGCCGTTTTTACGCTATCTTTGAAAAACCTGAGGGGGGCGGAAATCACCCCCCCCCCCCTCCCTGCGGTGCGCGGGTTAAGTATTATTGAGGTATTTCTTTCCCTTAAAAAATGCACCTGCATATGCAAGTAACGCTTGCCAACTTCTTACACCAATATTGAAAGTCGGTCAAAAATCGGTCAAAAATCGGTTATTTTCGGGTTGGGAAAAATCGGTTTGGTTTTCGGTCAGCATAGCTACAATGAATATTGGTATCGGTTTGGTCAAGTTTCAGGGATTTTCTGAAAATGACATCACTAGTGCGTACCAGAATGTTGATTGTTGACTGGAAAATATGGACTTATGAGTCCAGCCCACCCCCCCCCCCCCCACACTCAAAATTTCGTGACGACGCGCCTGCATACTACACAGTTATAGTTACATGCGTTTACTTTTTCTGCCATATTATTGCAAACAAATCATATATCGTGTAAATGACGTAATTTACATCCTTGCAAACGGTTACACTCAAAACGAGCGGTCAAATTTTTCACACTGAAGAGACATTTCCATAAGGGTCAGGAGCATATTGAAAACTGCATCAAATTGACCTTTCCTGAAAAGAAAGAAACTCGATTGGGCCCACAACCTGCCCGCAATCTTCTCACGCACGGGTCTCCTCACACAACTTATTACGTTTGAAGGAGGCCGCCTATTGTCGAATGCGTCGGAGCCCTATTCCCGAAACCAGGGCCGACTTTGTAAATAAAAGAAGAGATTTTAAGTCGCAGTCAAATTGCAAATACTTTGAATACTTGCGAGGCTTAACCGATGCTTTTAAAACTAACCCCAAGCGATACTGGTCTTTTTTTAAAAATGTGTCACTAACAAATCTTGTATATCACCTGCGCTGCGTACGACTGACGGTGAAATTGTGACAAAGGATCAGAACCGTGCTGAGCTGTTCAACGATGCATTCGCCGCGAAATTCACTAACCCTGCTATTGCTGTTGTACCGGACTCACCCATGTGTATCATATCGACGCTTTATCACAATTGCATGTATCCGAAGCCTCCGTTCGAAATGCCCTAAAATATGTACCAGCCACCAAGGCCTGCGGACCAGACAATATCAGCGCCCGTATCATCGTCGAGTGTGTTGATGAACTAGTGGTCCCTATTACTAGGATATGCAATGCCTCGATCAAGTCCGGCGTCTTTCCGAAGAGATGGAAGCAGGCGAATATCATTCCAATTTTCAAGAAGGGGATAAAAAATCCCCTTCAAATTATCGTTCAGTGTCCCTGCTTCCTCTCTTCGGAAAGATACTAGAGCGAGTAGTCTATGACTTCGACACGTGTCACCTGTCCTGTGTCATGAGCAGCATGGTTTTATCCGCCGCCGTTCGTGTGTTACTAACCTTGCTGTCTATCTTCGAACACCGTGGGAAGCCATATCGGACGGATACCAGACGGACACTATATATACAGATTATTATATATACAGGACGCTATATATTCGGCTGTTTTTCAAAGCGTTAATCACTCGCTTCTAATTCATAAACTAAAACATTCCTATAATTTGAGGGATTCTGCCTTAAAATGGTTTGTCTCGTATCTGTCCGATAGGCGTCAGAGGGTCATCGTCAATGGCAAAACCTCCGACTGGAAACCAGTAACGTCTGGTGTTCCAGAAGGTTCTCTTTTGGCTCCACTTCTCTTTTCATTATTCATCAATGACTTACCACTTGAAATTCAGTCCGGCTGCCTTCTGTACGCCGATGACGTCAAAATCTATCGCAAAATTACTTCCCCACCTGACGGACTACTGCTGCAACAGGATCTCGATCGTCTGGCAGCCTGGTCCGCCAGATGGGGACTAACTCTGAATCCCCAAACATGCAAGTCATTCACTATGACCCTCAGGCGCGCGCCCGTCCAGACAATATATTTTATTAGTGCTTCAAAACTCGAGCACGTTGGAGAAATTCGCGACTTGGGCATCATTCTAGACACCAAACTTACATTTGCTCCCCAGGTCACAAATGTTGTCAGAAGGGCCAATAGATCGCTCGGACTACTAATTCGCTCTTTTCAAACCGGTTATCATGGTTCAAAGTTTAACATAAACGCTCTACTGTGCGCTTACTTCTCCAACGTACGCTCAATTTTAGAATATGGTAGCGTGATCTGGGCGGGCGCGGTTGATTCCCACACAGTGCGGGTCGATCGAGTTCAACACAAATGTCTAATTTGGCTTCTAAATAGTACTTGATTTGGTCATGCCACTTCTTTAGCATACTCAGACTTGTTACAACACTTCAGGATACCTTCTTTATCAGCTCGTAGGATTCAGCATGACCTATTGTTCATCAGGAACATTTTCCACTCGAAATTAGATTCTCAAACTTTGCTAACAAGCTTTTCACTTCACGTACCAGCTCGATCGACCCGCACTCACAAGCTGTTACACGAGATCTGCCCCGCGTTAACACCGTGGAGGGCAGTCTACTCTGCAGGGTACCTAGGCTAGTCAACTCTTTTTTAAACAGCGTCCCAGAGGTGGATTTTCTTGTAGATCATTTTAACACTTTTAGAAAACATGTCATCACTTATATAGCATATCTGTAACTCGTCTTTTACGGTCGCTATTTTTATCTTGCATCATTTATCAGTTCACTTTGTATTGTTTGAACTATTTATATCTTGCTGTTTCAATGTACTTTATGGAGTGATCGTGTTATGGGTTTTACTATGTGATCTCACCTGTCAGTGGGGGCGACCCTGTTGGTGATCTGCTTAATAAAATACAAAAAATACAAGCAGGAGGTCAAGGTCATAAAGTATATCACCCTTCTTTGAATCTATTGTAATGCCCTTTTAAAAAAACAAGTGAGTATGCAAATTATCGGTAAAATTTGAGAATCCAGATTTTTTCTCTTCCATTTTGGGTGCACGTCTGTATGAGTCTCCCACGCCCGAGGGCAAGTTGGAGCTTTTTTACCTCTGCGTTCCTGAGATACAGAATAGGGGTGTGCACGTACGCACCTGCAGAGGCACCCACCCGACTTGTAGGAAACTGGTGGATGAGAAGTCCCTAACCACACACCAAATTTGAACGCAATTGGCTCAGCCGTTCCTAAAATATAGAATAGGGGTGTGCACGTGCGCACGTGCAGTCACCCCACCCCTGAGTTGTGTGAAAGCAGGGGCGGCGGATTCGGGGGGGGGGCAGCGCTGGCAAAATCAAGCTGGGGCAAAACTATCTTTCCCCCCATCTTCTGTAGTCGAAAATGATATATCCTTTACCATATATGATAAAAATGATGAGCATTGCAAAAGTTTAAAAATAGAAGACAAATATACTTCATATGGCAATAAAAAATGGTAGCTTGTCCTTAAGGTAAAAGTGACGCAAATCAATATTTGGCTACTGAAAACGGGTCTTGTTTTCTCGTAGCTATTACATTGCAATTGTATGTTACCCTAACTTAATTTCCGGGCTCTGGCAACCCTGATAGATCGCCACTCTGAATCACGATATATCATCATCATCACCTTTAATTTCCCTTCAAATCCGTCAACCTATGTATTTAAGGTATATGACTACGTGAACTGAATCAGGGACGTCGGGGGCCATGCCTCCTCCTTCCCCTCTCCCCTCCCCCCCCCCCCCCCCACCCTTCCCCGAGTTTGAAATATCTTCGACTTCACCATTGCACGACCATTGCATTGCATTAAATTGCATTGCATTGCATTGCAGACCATTACAGAAGTCATATAATCACCCCTCATGGGTGCAGAGGCAGGTTGGGGCGGCAGGAAATTGGACTTGCCACAGCAGCCGAACCATTGAGGATCACAACCAAACTCGTATTTCCGTGTTAGTGTGTGTTATATCCATTAGATCGGCACTATCGAAGAAGCTGCATTTAAGTTTGAGCCGACATTTCTGTTATGTCAACACAAAAGCACGAAATACCCTACTTTTAGTTTTAATTTTGATATCACAATTCACAATGTAGCCAAGGCTCCATTTTAACCTGAAAACATGCACATTGCAAGATTCTTGTTGTATCTCATTCGTCATAACATCGTAAACATACATCGATTTCGCTAGCCGCGGTCTCCCTGTTGTAAGCTTCGTACAAAGGTCCGTGTTTTGGTGCCGTGTATACCTCCACGTGTGATTCCACTAAACAACTCTTGTCGTATTCTTAATACACGGTCAATTCTGAACATATTTATGCATGCATCATATTGAAATGAATAAATCACTCCGACCAATTATGGCGGGCTAGATCGGGATCCTGGCCCATAGTGCATCGGGGTCAATGGAAAACCGCCGTCTTTGGAAAAGCTAAAGAAAACGTCGATATTCCGCAATCCTCACAGATTGCTCTAGATGCAGCAGTATTGCGGCACAGGCTATCAAGCACGCCATGCGGCACAGCCTACCCATACCGGCTGTACTGCGGCACAGCCTACCCATACTGGATGTACTGCGGTACAGCCTACCCATACCGGATGTACTACGGTACAGCCTACCCATACCGACTGTACTGCGGCACAGTCTACCCATACCGGCTGTACTACGGTACAGCCTACCCATACCGGATGTACTACGGTACAGCCTACCCATACCGGCTGTACTGCGGTACAGCCTACCCATACCGGCTGTACTGTGGTACAGTATACCCATACCGGCTGTACTGTGGTACAGCCTACCCATACCGGCTGTACTACGGTACAGTCTACATATCTCAGATAAGTGCTGTGACACAGCACGATTTTAACGGCCCCTCTCATCACAGATAAGGAGATTGCAGTTTACCGCGCTTGGCTTAGCCAGCTCCAAAATACGGCGCCACTGAGCCGGCGCGCGGCGTCTGAATTGGAGTCTGGCAGGTTTGATGTCAGACCTGAGCTGACTTGCTGGACCGCTGGGGCTACATCCTGCTTCTCATGACAAATGCATGCTTTTAGTGTCCAAGATGTAGTGCATACCTATACCGTGCTTGACTGTGACCAGCAGGGCCATATGGTGTAGCAACTATTGGTGCACCATTCGCCACATGCCAGTCGTATAGCGCCTCGTTTCCAATCGCGCGTCTTGGGGAAATGAGTGCAAAATAATAGAAGATTGATGCTCATGTTCGAAGTATTTTAGTTTTTAGTTTCAAACACACATCATACTTAAAATGATGATTGAAGTTTTCAGTTCAGCTTGATCAAGACAAACACGCTAACTTATGAGAATGATGCTAAAATCGTCTAATTACCGAGCGGGCCGTGAGGTTTCTCGTCAACTTACTAGACAAGTATATATTTGACCCGGTCCGACCCGGCCCGACTCGGCCAAACAGACGCTTTTCGGAAGCTAATAACTTTGCAACCACCGGTCCAATTGAGATTGGGTTTTCACCATTGGCTAGGTCCATCAAATCAATTTTGTTTTTGAGATGGTGCGTTCTGATAGAGGTGGTACCACAGCGCGTGGCAGTCAAGGGCGGATCCAGCCGGCCGTTTTTTTTTTAGGTTTTCGATCTTTTGGAATATCGAAAAAGGAAACATGTCAGCTTGCAGTTTGTATTGTTCCGACATTGCCTTACACTGATAAAAACTATGTCAATTGTTAGCTGTACCCAGGGGCGTCGCCGATAATTTTTGCAGTGTAGGGGGTTGGCTGAAATGACGAAAAAAATGTACCCCAATGGGGTATGACAAATATGTAGATGGCGCTGATGTACAAAGTGACCCAAGCGACGATCACCGCCATTGGCGATAATGCATTAAGTCACTGTTTGAGGGTGGCTCTAAAAATAGTTACGATGGAAAATTCTAAAGGGCCACGTCTCATGTGGTTCGCTGAAGCTTTCTGAGTTAAATGCTGCCATTTTTGATGATATAAATACTTGGGGTTGCACAAAATCGCACCGAAGTCAACCATCCGTGGCGAGCCGTCATAAGGGCGACCGGGCCGTCCGGCCCCAGCAGGCGATCGACCATGTCGTCTCGCCGCGGCCGGCCGTCGTCTTCGGTGGCGAGGGATGCGGCTCGGGTGAACGGCAGTATCTTAGTTTACCGTCATTATTTATATTTATCATACGATGAAGGCCACACAAGATGGTGATGGGAATGAGCGATGGTGCAGGCGGAGCAGAAGGAACAAGAGGAGCTGAAGGAGTGTCACTGAGCAGGGAATAAAATTAGACCATATGCCACCGCACTTAGCAAGTCGTCCTGCCGTATTTTATATGAAAGTTTTTGTATTTTCCTCATTTTTTTCTGGAGAGCATGGCGGTCTGTGCTGCTCCAGCAGGATGTCATAAGCAGGTGTCGACAATACGATCTTCTGCTCAATCGAAGGTGAGTATATGTTTTTTAGCAGTGCTTCAAACAAGTTCCATCTGTGGTGACATCTCAATTAATGCACAGTGAAAGCCTTTCTTCCATATTTTGTACTAAATATATAAATGTTTATCAGTTTAACAATAAAATGTACAACCATAGTTGTTTTGCCACCAATATTTTGTTGTTGTTTGGCCCGAAGCCACGGTGGATAGAAAGATTGCCCACCCAGGAGCCGCAGCCAGTAGCCCCGACGACGGCTGCCGCGGCGAGTCGATATGGTTGATCGTCCGCTGAGGCTGGATGGGCTGCTCGCCCTTATGGCGGTTCGCTCACCCTTATGGTGGAGTTAGCAAACTGCCATATCAACTTTGGAACCAGCGACACCAATTTGGAATCAGCTATATCAACTTAAGATATTTTTTAAGCTCAAGACCTGGAAATCTTAAACAAATTGCGCCGCTACGTTTGAGTCTTATGCCCTAGATATTTCTAATCATTCTCATCAATGGTCGCATTGCGTATGGTGCGGACCTCTAAAAATGTTATTGTGCGTTTAGAAGTGCGGTAAAAAAAAAATATGTTAAAATGAACTATTTTGCCCAATAATATAGGAAAGTAGCAACATAAATGCACCGAGAAACAGCCCGTTATTTGGTATTACCCGCATATAATTGGATTTGTAGTTAAGCGCCGCGAAGCGGCGCAAAAAAAAGTATTCCCTGGACAACTGCATTCTTACTGTTCAAAGGCCCAGGGTCCCTTCAGATCGTCTAGGGCCCCTCCGACCTTTTCAACGCCCTTCTGACCTGTTCAGACTCATCTGAGATCCGCGAAAAGACATGATGTGGAGTGGGTGATATATATTAAATGCAAAGAGGGCTTACTCTACAAGAAAAAATAAAATCGGAGCTTGCGGGCATATTGTAACACCCTTCGTTAGCGATTAACCCGCGCACTGCAGGGGGGGTTGATTTCCGCCCCCCCCCTCAGGTTTTTCGCAGATAGCGAAAAAACGGCGGCGCGCACCGCCGCCAGGTTTTGGCACACCTGTTAGGACATCAATTGGGCACACTTTGAAGAAAAATAATAACCTCGGGTCATTTCAGGTCAGGTCACGAGACCAGGTCAAGTGACCCCACCTCCAAAAATGTTTGCAGTTGCGCCAAAGCCAGAGTTTCTCACCGATCAGTTTAAAACTTACAGGGTGTCATGAGGGTATAAGTACTTACAATTCTTTGATCTTGGAATTTTGATATCGATGACCTAGGGTCAGGTCAATTTCGTAATCTCCCCATAATAAGTCAATGGGGAAATATACAAATGCTTTCTATTTCAAGGATATGCATGATATTAGTCCAATTACTTCTGGATCAAGTTATTATAGGATATTCTTGATGATCCAAGAGTAAGTTTTGTTCAGTGACCCCTATGGAGTCATTTGAGGTCATCCAAGGTCACCATCATCATTTTTGTTGTCAATAACTACCGTCATAATGAAGATAGAGAAGTAAAACAGACAGAAATGTGTTTGTCTCGTCGAGACACGTCTTCTCATATGCAACATGCCCTACTTAGGTCACTACTTGACCTTGATCTGAGGTCAAATTTTGAAGTTGACCTAACAAGGTCACCATTTATATAATTATAAGCGCCATGACGAGATAAACACAATGGCGTAAACCGTTTTCCGTTATCGTTATTAGGTAAAAAGTGAATAGCGAAAAACTATTTTGCAAAATGCATCATTTTTCCTTTTTTGACCTCTGGACTTCTGGAGCCTCAAATATTAACCAGAGATCGAATTTGAGGACACCTTGTCGATTGAAAATTGCACTGGCTGGCGATTGCTTTTTTGGTTTGTTTTTAACTAGCATAGTTTCCGAGATATATGGGAATTTCTGGAGCGAAGTCCTAAAACAGGAAAACTGGAAAATTTGACCTTTGATGACCTCTGGTGACCTCAATTTTGATCTGACCTAAAAAATAGTGAAATACTTTCGATAGAACTTGTATCAAGCTATCAAATTCCGTTTTTCGCTTGTCGCTACGTAGCGTAGTTCTTTAGATCTCACGGGGGCGGAAATGAACCCCCCTGAAGTTCGTGTTCGGTACAAACCCCCTGCAGTGCGCGGGTTAAGAGTTATTCGGTAACATGTCATTGCTCGTGTTAAAGACGAGCAATGGCCTGTTACCGAATGCTTCTTAATCGCTGACGAAGGGTGTTACAATATACCCGAAAGCTCCGATTTTAATTTGTGTGTTGTGTAGCAAGTCCTCTTTGTAATTAATCTTCATCTGGGAGCTCTACTTGCGTTAGGCCCTTCCGGTCCCACCAGGGACTCCTCTGACCTTCCAAGAAGCCCCTCTTATGTGTCAAGGGCCCCATTAGGCCTGTTCAGAGGTCCTTCCCGACCTGGCCAGGGACTGAACTGGCTGCTTTGTCACCCTGCAGACATGCTCAGGGGCCCCTCCGACCTGCCTAGGGGCCCCTCCAGTCTGGCTAGGAACTCATCCAGCATGTTCAAGGGCCCTTCCGACCGGCCCAGGGATCGTTTCGGTCTAGCTAGGGCCCCTTTGACTTGCCCAGGAGCACCTCCGATCTGTCCAGCGACTCTTCTGGGCGGACTGCGCTGGCTGCTTTGTCGCCCTGCCGACACGCCCAGTGGCCCCTCCAGTCTGGCTAGGAACTCATCCAGCATGTTCAAGGGCCCTTCCGACCGGCCCAGGGATCGTTTCGGTCTAGCTAGGGGCCCCTTTGACTTGCCCAGGAGCCCCTCCGATCTGTCCAGCGACTCTTCTGGGCGGACTGCGCTGGCTGCTTTGTCGCCCTGCCGACATGCCCAGGGGCCTCTCGACCTACCCAGGGGCCCCTCTGTGCTGGCTAGGGGCCCATTCGACGTATTCAGGGGACCCTCTGACCCACTCAGGAACCCTTCCGGTCTGGCCAGGGGCCCCTCTGACATGCACACAGCACAGGGCTCTTTTGAACGTCCAAGGAGCCCTCTGGTCTTTCAGAGAGAGTCCTGGTGGCCCTAAATGGCCTCTGAAATGCACTAAACTCTTTAAAGACCACGTTTCGCATGGTAAAGAGCCCATGATACCGCGCTTCGCGCGGTCTCGTCGGCCCTTTTCGGCGCGCGGCCCTCGTGGCCTCCAGTGCCCCCCCCCCTAGCTACGTGCCTGCTGAGAGGGCTCACGAAAGGGTTCTTCCTCCTTATCATAGGGCTCTCTGACAGACTAGGAGGGTCCTTGTATTGTGTGAGAGGGCTTTGGGTCCGCTTCTCTGATGGTATTTTACAACAACATAAATGACGGCCGCCAGACCGTGTGGTTGCAGCCGGGCATAGGGGGCCCGGCAAAATCTCCCGGGTGCAGGAGCACCATTTGCCCAGTCCGCCTGGGCGCGCTGCCGAGTGCGGAGCGACCGGGATTGCTCCTGCCCTCCCTCCGCCGAGCCTGTCCCTTCCCAGGCGTGTAGAAGTGTGTATCCGGAGAGCAAGTGAGTGTGACAGTGAGTGACGACAGCTGCCAGTCCATCGGTGGCAAAACCAAGTTCGACGAACCGAACCAACTCACACCATGCATCGCGACATCGCACGACCCCTAGTCTGGCTGGTGCTGGTGCGCCTGGTGATGCTAGCCTGCACACCAGCGGCTCTCCCTCAACGAGCCTGGGACTCAGCAACAACTGGAGACTCAGCAGCATCACCGCCATGCCACGTGCAAGACTCCAACATGCTGCAAGATCAACGTCTCATCCGTGACGTCACATCCCGGCGCCCGGGACGCCCTCGACTGCTCCGGCGTGGCACTCGCTCCGCCTCGGGCGGTGTAGAGCCGGTCACCAACCGCCCGGTGCACGTGTCCCGAGCGACCGACCTCGGCCCGCTGCCGGCCGCCAGCGAATCAGAGGCCGGGCCGGACAGGCCCTTGCCACGCCCACCCGGCCAGCGGCGGCGGCGCGGCTGTCGCGGTCAGGGGTCACGGCGGCGCCAGCGCGAGGGCGAGTGGCGGCTTGCCGGAGTTCAGCAGCGGCTGATCTACGGCTGGGTGTGTTAAATATTCAGTCCTTAAAGCCTAAGCTACTGGAGCTGGGCCACGAACTTCACCGCAGTGACTTAGACATAACTGTGATGTGCGAGACTTGGTTAGAACTGTCGACACCGAGCCGTCTTGTGGTGGTACCCGGCTACCATATCAGCCGCGCGGACAGATCGGATGGACACGGCTACAGAGGCGTGGCGTTCCTGGCGAGAGCCGGCCTCGATCTCAGCGTCATCAAGACCTCGTCATCGCGACTGCCGAATAGTAAGTTCGAGACACTGGGGACGTATCCGGTCTGGTCAGCGGCACCTGGTTCTCGCTGCAGTTTACCGGACACCGAGGCCAGCTCCTGCTGCCATCGATGCCGATTTTAGTGACTTGGAGACCCAGATGCAGGACGTTATAGTGAAATACCTGAACAGTGCTCTGTTGATCTGTGGTGATCTGAATTGTAATTTACTCTCGGTCGACCAGTCACCGCCAAGCAAAGATTGTGCGACTTTATGTCATCTTATAACCTCACGCAGCTCGTATCAGGCCCGAATTTTCAGACAGGTTCGCTTTTAGATGTTGCACTAGTGAGTGATGGTTCTTTAGTGAATGTGTGTGATACAAAATTCTGTGATTTTAGCCCTCACCGTTTCATCCGCGTTTTCATGAACATATCCCGCATTCGTCGTAGGCCTATTCGTGTTCGAGCCCGCTCTCAAACGTATTGACCTCCCGAGCTTCCATAGAGATCTTTCGTATTCAGACTGGTCCGATGTGTTAAACTCAGACTGTTTGCGGTCAGTGGGAACACTTTCTAGCGACGTTTTTACCTATTCTTGACGCCCACGCCCCTGCCAAAGATATCGACATTCGTAACCCCACTGCCCCTCCCATAAGCGAGCGCACCCGTGACCTCATGGCCAGGGCGCCAGCGGGCCCTTCGCGTTCTCGGTCGTAACTCCTCTGAATATCGTTACCTCAACAGATCAGTGCGGTCTGCCATTCGGCGAGACACACGATCTGATATTCGGAGGAGGATAGACGAGCAGGGGGCGATCTCCGTGTGGCGCAGCATGCGAGGTGTAGTAGCCGGCAAGAAGTCGGACGTTCGGACAATTCCCACTGTACCGAGTGAAGACCTAAACCGTTCTTTGTCGGCGTCGGACCGCGTGTCGCAAGGGAGGCGGCTAGTCAGGGCGCTACCAACATTAAACATAGACTGCCGCCTTCCCCGGATAGGAGCCTGTGCTCTCAGTCTGTCGCCGATCTCCATCGACGGGTTGCGGTGGCTCATCTTTCAGATGCGGAGCACCTCGGCCTCCGGGCCGGATGGGCTCTGCGTCAGAGCACTGAAGGTCGCTTTCGGTGCGGTCGGGGAGACATACTCCTTCACATTGTCAACTCCTCCCTCAGTCTTGCCGAAGTTCCTACATCCTGGAAGCATTCCCTTGTTCACCCAATTCTTGAATCCGGTAGTCCCTCAGATCCCTCCAACTTCCGGCCCATTTCTATTGTCCCTGTAATAGCCAAAGTGGTGGAACGCGTGGTCCAGCGACAGCTGTACAGCTACCTCTCCAACAATCACCTCCTGTCCTCGGCGCAGCACGGTTTCCGTTCCGGACACTCGACGGAAACCGCGCTGTTGTCGGTCTCCGACCGCATCCTATCGGCTACAGACAACGGCGAAATTTATCTGCTCTGCCTCTTGGACCTCAGCAAATGTTTTGATGTAATTGACCATTCCAAATTGCTGACGAAACTTGCGCTTTACGGAGTTGATACCACCTGGTGTTCTTCCTACCTCGGCGGACTCGCCCAGAGTGTCAACTTTACTGGCGCCTCCGGAAGGAAACACATCTCGGGAAAGCTGCCTAACAGCATGGTAGTGTTTCAGGGGTCTGTCTTGGGGCCCCTTCTGTACTGCATCTTCTCAAACGACCTTAGCCTTTTCGCTGAAGAGGTAAGGGTCGTTCAGTACGCTGACGACACCCAGGTGCTCGTCTCTGGGAAGAAGTCTGCCCTTTCGAACCTCATTAGGCAGATGGAACGCTCACTTTCGTCACTTGAGATCTGGTTCCGCGCGAACGGTCTAAAAATAAACTCCCAGAAAACCCAGTTAATGGTGTTCGGTAGCCGCCCAAACTAGCGTAGTCTGCCAAATATATCTGTGAAGCTCCGAGAGGCAGAGCTGAGCTCCGTTCCCGAGACAAAACAAAAATGGGTGTCATTTTCGACAGCGCTCTCTCCTGGGATGCCCATGTGTCGGCGATCTCTAGACGCTGTTTTGGTGTGCTGATCCGCCTTGCGCACCTGCGGGGTCAGCTGCCGCGATACGTGATGAAGACCCTCGTGTCGGCCCTGGTCCTCTCTCAGGTCAGATACTCCGCATCTGTTTACGGTAACGGAACTAAGAAAAACTTGAACGGACTCCAAAAAATCATCAACTTCTCCGCCAAGGATATATTCGGGCGGAAAAGTTTGACCATGTGTCTGACCTGATGGAGGACCTGGGCTGGCCGACCGCGGAGGGACTAGTGATGGAGAGGACCCTGAGCGTGGCACACAAAGTGTTGAGGACCGGAGAGCCACATGAACTTGCCGACATGTTTGTACGTGTACATGAGACACGTGGTCGCAGTACACGACAGGATGACAAACTCCTCGTACCTCGGTCGAGGTCGGAGACTGGCAAGAGGCGCTTCGTTCACAGGGCAGTGACAGGCCTCAACCACTTGCCCAGTGACATCACAGAGCTGACCCCAGCACGCTTCAAAGCAATCATGAGACGTGACTTACCGGCAATGCTCCCTGTTGTGAGATGAGCCTTACCTACATGTGACAAACCATTGATATATGCGACTTTCAGATTACTTGTTCGATTGAAGCACGTGTGTACTTTGTTTGCATGTGTTGAGTGTGTGATGGATGTAAGCAACGCGCCATTCCCATTAGTTTTAAGTTTATGACCGGGAAATGTAAAAGCCACATTGTACCTTTGCTTGAGTGGAATTTCCGGAAATGAAATACAATACACAATACAATACAATTTGCCCCCCCCCCCCCTGGCTACGCCTCTGGCTGTGGCACGGCCGCAAACATTTTGGAGGTGGGGTCACTTGACTTGACCTAGTGACCTGACCTGAGGTAACCCGAGGTCAAAAATTTCACACCGTGTGGGTAATTTATGCCCAAACAGTTGTTCCAAATTTCGCTTCGCTTCGCGTCGCCGTTAAAAAACCGGTGGCAATGCCCTGGTTCTTATACAGAGTCGAGTGGTCGTGTAAAAAGTTGGGAGGTTCGCCCCCCCCCCCCCCCCGCTCCAAAGTTAGGGGGCGAGTTGACCCCACTGCCCCCACGGTTCCCACATCCCTGGATATAGGCCGGCGGCAAGCTGGCGGCACTAGTTTATGATAAAGGCGAGCTTCGAGTAACGGGTAGCGAGCCTCTGAGAATTACACGCACTGGACGGGGGCGATTCCGCCCCCCCCCCTAAGATCTTGTGGTGCTTCGACTTATCTTTATTTTGCAGCGTTTTACCCATCTCATCAGTTATAGCATTCCCGCGTCATATTTGTCGCCGGAACGTTCCAGAACGTAAATAATTCGTATACTTTCATATTATTAATATGTTATTGGTTAACCAGATTCATCTGCAATTTGTTTTCCGTCTTCATATTTCTCTTGTAACTCATCGTACTTGATTTTCCTATAATCAGTTTCTGTATTCGTAACTTCAATTTATATTTAGAACATAGTCGATTACAGACTCGGCAACGTGGCATTCTGCCCACTCTCGTTCTGCTCTCGCGCCAACCGGTTGGTTCATTCGTCGCTCGTCTCAAATATTATTACTTTGCTCTTCAAACTTAACGTAACATATTTATCACCATATACTTACATTCACACATCATGTAGCTGTCCACTTTTCTGATCTTCGGCATACTGCCTGGGTATTTAGTTGTCGATTCGATTGTTGTATCATGTACCCGCTGCTCTCGCTCGGGCATGATTCATTTGTTCTGTTCTTGGGTTTCGATACCTGAACCTAATACAACTGTGGGCGTGCATCAATTCGGTTTTCTTCCTCCAATGCTTCCCACCCCACAATCTCACCCCCATAAGAGCTACAATAACAAAATGTTAAGGGTAGAGAGGTTATGTAGGGAACTCTGTTTTGTGAAACTTAAATGACCCTAGGTCAATATCTTCGAGGTCAAATTGGGTCAAATATGAAGAGAGAAAAAAAATCGCACATTGCTCCAGAAACCCCAAAATATATAGAGAACTATGATAGCTAGGAACAAACGAAACGAAAACAATCGAAAGCTCTTGAAATATACAATCGTCATGGTATCACAAAAAAAGCTATTTATGGCAAAACGGTTTTCGCAAAATGTTTTACCTAATACAGATAGGGAAATCATTTTTACGCCATCGTGTTGGTCTTGCCAAGGCGCTTCGAAATATATTTATGTTGACCAGTTTAAATTAAATTTGACCTCAGGTCAAAGTTCAAGTGGTGACCCAAGATGGTCATGTTGCATATTGGGAGACGTACGAGACAAACACATTGGTACCGATTTCACTTCTCTATCTTAATTTTGTCGGAATTGATATCACTTCGTTTTTTACAAAAGTAACGAGTAACGGAGTAACTGTAACTTCCGTTACATTTTTTGACGATGTAACTGAGTAACGAGTAACTTTTATGGAGTAACGGAGTAAGGAGTAACGAAGTTACATTTTGAAGTAACGGTGCCCACCTATGGGAATAGGTCACCTTGAAAGTTGTCTTGAAATTCAACCATACGGTGCATCTTGAGCTCAAAACTACGAATATGACTTTGGTTTGGACAACTGATGGATATATGTGGAGAAATAAGTAAGTTTCTCTTTCTATTTCACGAGAAATCGTACGATAGCAGAAGGCGTTCTGGCTCCGCCCCGCTCCGCCTGACGCCAAGTACAGTCTCTGACGAGGGGCCGCCGCGCCGCCCGGGCGGCTGAGCGGATATTAATGAGGCGTCGTGATCAGAGACTATACGTACCAGAGGGTGCACCTGCCTCCGGCGGCGAGCGTTCATGTCCCGATCGTGGCCCGGAACAGCAGACATGAAACCGGGCCCACTAGTCATATGTCGAAATTACCTTTTTGTTTTGTTAGCAACAACTTCTTTGGCTACCGTTATGGTATTAAAATTATGTGATCTAAATTTAAGAATTAAATAAAATTATTCCCGAATTCAATGTTGAAAGTTTGGGAAAATTAATGATCGGTATTTTCCCTCCACTATTGGAACGCTTTTGCATCAATCTGTTCAACGTTGTTGAATGGGCACTTATAAACAAATCGCCGACACTAAACAGGTTGCCGTCCGGGGCCAACCTAAACTTCGATTTCAATGTACTTTTTTTAAATGATTGTTGATTGTTCATAAAAGTTTGGTACATATTCGCAAAAGATAGAATGCAGGAAAGATATTGCATACCTTCATGATAAATAGCAATAACAATGTGTAGGGAGACCAATTTACTTAATTCGTTACCGAATACTTGCTGATAAGCGTGGATCGCTTATCAACTATGACTTCAAATATCTCTCGGTAGGAATTGTTATATGCAAAATGTGATAAACTTACAATATATTTTTGTCTCGTCTATCGATTTCAGGTGCCAACTCCATTTTTGTGGAAAAGGGTGATTATCTCCCTTTAACGTAGGGAGGTAATTATTTCACCACAACCCATTTTTAGATCTGCTTTACAAATCTGCTATCTCAGTCCAAAACCCCCATGTTAAAGGTGACCTATTCCCTTTAAGTTGTGGCTCGCCGGAAATAAATGAGATTTGTCAACGTGCACCTGGCAATCTAAACGATGTCAAGTTGATGTCGATGTCGATGGAACGATGATGATGACGGTTTGCGCTGTTTATGCAGTAAACAAACATTGCATCACCACTACGCTTATAAAATTAAAAACCGAGAATGCTGCGATTGCCAACATGATTTGTTTCGTCAAAAGTTACACCATTCAAAAATAACATTCCACGACGCACAACTTTTCCATTCAGCAAGTGATGCATTCTTTATTCCCCATAACTTTATTCTGCCTCTTTGCTATTCGAAACCCGCAGCTAGAGGAAGTGCATCTTCTTAGTCACGGGCTTTGCGGCTGCAATATAAAATGTATTTGCAACGCCTGACGTGACTCACACACGAAGCCACGTGACTTCTCCAGGCCAGCTCCAGTTCAACAGATAAAACTTTTATCAATTAACAGGTAGGAAGGTAAATAACCATTATCTTTATGAGCAAGCGGTTCGGCATAACAGCAAGTTAAGTACACTTGTAAAGCTATCTCATATTTTGACCGTTTTGTTGTCCGGTGAATGGCGCAATGCGTCCTCCTCATCGTCGCTGAGATATCTGTGCTTTGATCGATTATTTGCCTTGCAGTTCTTGTCCAACGTTTGCTATACTTACAGCTCGATATATTATGGTCTGTTCTTAAGGAGGTAAGACTTCAACCAGAGGACATCTTATGAAGAGACTGAAAAATATCAAACAATTTATCGTCGAGAATAATACTATGTACCACCTTTTGTCAATGGTAAGTATAAAATGAATAACTGATATGCGGTAGGTTGTCTTTTAAGATATGGCTCAAATGTTGCTAAGTGGGGAAGTGTTGTCTGGATTGACGTAAGTATAAGCAAACCAACGCACCTGCTACTCGGTAAATACACGGCCCAGGCATTGCGTTTGTTGAATGTCACTTATCACATTTTTTTTATTTCGACTACTATTAAATCACAAAGGCCCTTCTAATAGCCTAAACACATATGTATAACACATACGTAAAAACTAAATATAACGTCGGATACTAGAAATGTCCGTTGGTCAGTCATTTGTCTCACTTAGCCATCCGATGGTTGGCTGAAGTGCTTACCATGCGACTGCACCAGATAGCGGCGTGGTTGTCCTGGCGGGTTCGCAGACTCCGCTTCTTCCGGCCCCTGACTACGTCCGGCCCAGTACGCCTGGTGGCCCTTCTCGCTGCCGTCTGCTGCCTGCTACTCATCACCACTACTGACGAACACAAAGCCAGCAGCCGGTCAGTTGGTGTCACCGGCGTCTACACTGCTATGATGTACATTAGCAGCATTACAAATGCAAAACCTGCGCTGGGTGAAAATATATTGTTGGAAAAACAATTTACAGGTGGTTTATAATAGGAGTGTCGCAAAGCACTGATTTCTGTCCCTTTCTGCTTTCACAACATTGTTAACGTTTTGACGTTTTTTTCTCTCATTTCATATAGGGCTACATTTATCGGGAACTAATGTGATCTTTGGCTGTGGTCGCTAAATTTCGCGTGAGGTCAGAGAAACGGGCCTCCCTGGACCCTGATGCGACCAGTCGGTGACAGGAAGCGTATCGCTTCTCTTTAAAGGAACGTTTCCTTAGCTTATAAATGGTTTGATCTGTGTTGCGTTGTGGGCCGTCTGTCTTGCAGCCATTCCTTCGCTCAGCTGGAGCTGAACGCAGTCGCCGCCGCCCTCCACCAGCTCTCCAACTGCAGCGATCCCGTGAACCGCCGCCTGGCCGACACAGCTCGCAGCTCCCTGGAGCGCGCCGGCCGCCTCCTGGGTCTGACGGTCCCCCGTGACCCGCCGCCCTCGCCGTCACGTGACCCCGCTCACCGTGTCTGCCCCGAGCGATACATCAACTCCACCGTCGGCTATCCGTTCTTCTACGACGGCTGGCGCACCGACCCCTGCCCGCTGCGCGGCGGCTACGGCCGGCTGCTGACTGTGCTGTTGACGCTGACCGAGGCTGAGGACGTGCCGCGCGTGCGCCGGGTGCTGGCCGGCCTGAACGAGCGCTACCCGGGCGTGCCGGCGCTGGTGGCAGTCACTAACGGCCTGACCGACCGCCTGGCTTCGTTCCGGGACGTGACGGCGGTACCGGTGCCGGCCACCGGCCTGCCGCCGCCGCTGGGTATCCTGCTCAACCGGCTCGTCTCCAGGGCTGACACCGAGTACGTGCTGCTCGCCGCCGAGCTGGAGCGCCTCGACTCGGATGGCGGGCTGGAGCGACTACTGCGCGAGGCGGAGCGGCAGCGGGCCGGCGCCGTAGCCGGAGCCGTTCGCCGCCCGGACGGCCACTGGACACACGGCTGCTTCCAGGTGCGGTTTTCGAACCACTCGCTGCGGTACCGCGCCGGCTACCACCACTCCGAGCACGAGTGTCTCCAGTGCTGCCACGTGACCGGACCGTTCTTGGCCCGCACGGAGCTGCTGCGCCGCTGGCCGCTGGCCGAGCGGAACGCGCTGCTGGCCGAGCGCTGGCTGCTGGACGTGCGCAGCGGCGGCGGCGGCCGGTCGGCGCTGGTCTGCCCAGACGTGATGTTCCACGTGCGGCAGCCGCGGGACGACACTGGTGCCGCCTGGCTGGAGGAGGCGCGCCGGCTCGGTGTGACTCGGATCGAGCCACCAGAGGGCGGAAGGCTGGAGTTTAGCTGTGAGCAGCTGCGGTTGCAGTGTGAGGTGCTGCCGGGCCGTCTGCTGTCGCCCTGCTGCCGTCAGCAACTACTGAAGCTGATACACGGCGTGATGGAAGGATGCGAGCAGGTCGGCGCCCTCTGTGAACTCCAGGAGGGCACGCTGCTCGGTGAGTCGCCACCAGGTGGCCTCAGATGCTAATCAGACCGCATCTCAGCACAATGACACCAGTCAATTAATTATTGTAGGTACAGTCTAATAGGAATGTAGTTGAATTATTAAATGACGCTACTCAGCAGAATCTGATCATAACTATATTTGCTCTACGCGCAAGGGCGCCGCCACCTTCCGAAAGTTGGGGGGACGGAGGCATTCTGAAGTCGATTCTTTACATGCAACGCCCATGAAAAATAGGCGTAATGTTAAAATCCTAAAATGTTGGGGGGGAGGCACGTCCCCTCCCCCCCCCCCCCCCCCCCCCGTGGCGGAGGCCATGACTACGCGTGATCATTTCACTTAAAGGGAATAGTTCACCTATAACATGGGGTTTTGAACTGAGATAGCAGATTTGTAGAGCAGATCGAAAAGCGGGTTATGGTGAAAGAATTACCTCGCTACGCTAAGTAATTTCGACACAGGACTAGTGTCGTGGTAGTAGATCTGGGCACGAAGCAGCTTTTTCTCAAAAGGGGCCCTTTTAGAAGACGCTGTTCGGCTGTTTCGTGTCCCGATCGGGGCACGAAACTTGAAACTCTTCGACGGATATCCATCAATCGTCCAAACAAATGACATATCCGTTTTTTCAGCTCGAAATACCCCGTACAGCCAAATTTCAAGACAACTTTCAAGGTGACCTATTCCCTTTAAAGGAACAAAACATAAACATGTTACGTAAAATTGTTATTTCAAAAACGTTCTCGTTATTATGATTGTGACTTGTGAGCAGACTCGCCAAAAAAATAATGTGCTATATTTATGTCTGAGTCTCTGTTTCTTCGGCCGTCGTCAGGTGCTGTAAAATTCGGTTCGATTCTACCGTGGGAGAGAGACGCCGATATCGCCTTCAGCAGTGCTCATCTCGGGAAGCTGGAGCGTCTGGAGGTCGAGTGGGGCCGGCAGGCTCTCCGCTGGGTACCCGGTAAGGTGGCCTGTCGTATAGGAAGCCTTCTGCTGCAGGTGATTGGTAGGATTGCCATGCTAACTGCTGTTCAAAGATCGGTGTGGGGCAGTCGGAGGAAGAAGCAGGCTCATCTTATCGGGCCGGAAGCATGCTTAGTGGCTGTACGAATATCCTAAAACGTTGCGCTTTGAAATACACCATACGGGGCACTGCAGTGCAGACTCAAGGTTACTTTACTAAGGTGCAGACTGGCCATGGGGGTCGTTTCTGAGCGTGCCCGCTTCATGTGGCTCATTTCTCTCCGAATATCTTCTTCTCCAGGCCAGTCTTCTTAATGCAATGTGAGGGCTATCTGAGAAATGTTTGACCTGTCAGTTGGAGGAGTGGGAGCGGGCCATGACCGAGTCCCTGTTGCGGCTGTGCGTCCGCAGAGAGCCAGGCCTTCTGCTGCCACGATAACCGCACGTCGGGCGGCGTGGCCAAGGTGTTCAACGATGACTGGATGCTGGAGCTGTGGGGACAGCACTGGCTGGACACGGAGAAACTGCGCGACCAGGGTCTGCCACCAACCAGGTCAGTTGATGGTCAGGGAGGTGCAGTGCCAGGGGCGGATCCAGGATTTTCATTGAGGGGGCTGCAGGCCCGGGCGCATTTTTTTGCACCTGGGGGGGGGGATGCCGGCGTCGGATTGTCATCGCGATGAGTCGTTCAGCAGGAGGGGGAGGGGGGGGGGGGGGGTAGTGTCGGGTCGTCAGAGCGAAAAGTTGTTGACCGGGGGGGGGGGGGGGGGCGTGGGGTCCGCAGTGCGAAAAAAAGTCGTTAAAAAGGGAGAAGACTCAGAGGAGTTATTAATTATCACCTAACCTGCCCACATATGTGGGCACCGGTCTGTTACTAACGAAGTTACTTTTTTAGTAACGAAGTAACGGACTCGTTACATTCGGACCGAGTAACGGAAGTTACTTTGTGGTCCGTTACTTCCATAGGCGTAGGAACAGGGGGCGGGGGCCATGGCCCCCTCACTTTTCGGCCATTTTTGGGGGCTAAATTTGTATTTTTGCTTAGTGAGAAAAGTTGTTGATGGCAAAAGGTTCGCCAAGACGAGAACAGTCCAAATATGCACAGAAATCGTCCATAGGGAGGTTGGGGTACTCTCAAACCGAGATCACAGTTTCACTACCCCCTCCCCTCCCCACTTTTCGTGACGTTCCTACGTTCCTGGTTACTTCGTTACTGTTTAGTCCGTTACTCCGTTACTCAGTTACTTTTTTCCTATACTTGTTTCTCTTCACGCCCGGGTTTGTTCGCACCATCACAATCAATGCCTTACACACGTACAAAATCGAATGTCATATGGCGTAAAGGGCTGCCAAATCGCGTACCTGTTGAGCTGTTGGTTAAAGGGATTATACGGGTTTTCCCAGAATAATTGAGTTACATAGTAAAACGTACTTATAAAATGGTGGTAGAAGTCCCACGGTAGCCACATTTTTTCTGGAAATGGCCTCCTCTGCACGTAAGGACATTCCAAAGTGCGCGGTGATGCCACCGCGTACTTTTTGCAGGACCGGCTAAGGCAGAGCCAGTCATCTCTTTTATGCTAATAAAAACACCTCACTTATGGCATATTTCCGGTAAAATAAGCAATATTTGAAAGAAAATAAACTTGTTTTGTTCCGACAGCAACAGTTACCTAGTTTTCCCATAAAATTAGATATTTTTGCAGGAATTTTCATGCCAAAAAATGAATACGCCACCACCAAATTCTCAACGCTAAAGGCCAGAGATAAGAAAACCACACAAACCACAAAACCTGAACGAACAGTGTGCAGTAATATAAAGTCCCGTAAGTTTTAAGTTGTATAATCATTTTGTGATCCAGTGTAGGACTTGCAGATAATTCAAAACTCTGAAATTGATCTTAAGATAAAAGTGGTGGACATCAAGTGCCGATCAAGTACTCGTTGTCTGATACAAGTCTTGAAAAACGCCCAAGTTTAACGCTGATAATTGCTGAAATAATGCAAAGTTACTTGGAAATAATGGACTAAATGAGCATTGAGGTCCCTGTGATATGTCTTAAACGTGTTTAAAGCTCATACAACTGCAAAAGAAAGCATTTCCTTTCAGGACGGAAACCCGTATAATCCCTTTAAAGGGATTATACGGGTTTCCGTCTTGAAAGTAGATGGAATCTTTTGCAGTTGTATGAGCTTTAAACACGTTTAAGACATATAACAGGGACCTCAATGCTCATTTAGTCCATTATTTCAGAAATTATAAGCGTTAAAACATGGCCGTTTTTCGAGACTAGTATCAGATAACGAGTACTTGATCGGCACTACTGTCCACCACTTTTATCTTAAAGGGAAATAATGACCTTTTGATTTTGTTAGCAACAATTGCTTAGGCTACCGTTATGGTTTTAAAATTATTTTATTTAAATTTAAGAATTAAATAAAATTATTCCCAAATTCAAAGTTGTAAGTTTGGAAAAAATACAAAACAAGTACCTTATGTACTTCATGAAGGTCATTGACAAATTCGTCCTTCCCTACAATTGTTTGCATCGAGTGCGGCATATTTGGAGGCTCTGTGACATTTCCGATCAAACTGAGCGCTGCTCGGACACACGCTAGTAGCGCTTTCGTTCTCCATGGCAACCAGGCGTCAGCCAATCAAAAACCAGAAAGGGAATACGTTCTGGCTTTTCATTGGCTCACGCCTGGTTGCCATGGAGAACGAAAGCGCTACTAGCAACAACTCGCCACAATGGTTAAGTGCGCCGAGAAGCATGACAATGCTTTGTAAACAAATCGCCGACGCTAAATAGGTCGCCGTCGATGTGCATCGATGAGCTTCCGATTTAATTGCCAGTTTTGTGTTATTGTTTGTTAGTTTTTTGGGGAAAAATTATTATTTTTCATGATAATATAAAGCA
>JAXIVJ010002737.1:0-2500 GCA_036785665.1 Chirona hameri | reverse complement strand
TATATGTGTATATGTGTATATGTGTATATGTGTATATGTGTTTATGTGTATATGTGTATAGTGTGTATATGTGTATATGTGTATATGTGTATATGTGTATATGTGTATATGTGTATATGTGTATATGTGTATTATGTGTATATGTGTATATGTGTATATTGTGTATATGGTTGTATATGTGTATATGTGTATATGTGTATATGTGTATATGTGTATATGTGTATATGTGTATATGTGTATATGTGTATATGTGTATATGTGTTATGTGTTTATGTGTATATGTGTATATGTGTATATGTGTATATGTGTATATGTGTATATGTGTATATGTGTTTATGTGTATATGTGTATATGTGTATATGTGTATATGTGTATATGTGTATATGTGTATATGGTGTATATGTGTATTTGTGTATATGTGTATATGTGTATATGTGTATATGTGTATATGTGTATATGTGTATATGTGTATATGTGTATATGTGTTTTGTGTATATGTGTATATGTGTATATGTGTATATGTGTATATGTGTATATGTGTATATGTGTATATGTGTTTATGTGTATATGTGTATATGTGTATATGTTGTATATGTGTATATGTGTATATGTGTATATGTGTATATGTGTATATGTGTATATGTGTATATGGTGTTTATGTGTATATGTGTATATGTGTGTTTATGTGTTTTTGTGGTATGTGTATTTGTGTATTTTGTGTATATGTGTTATATGTGTTATATGTGTATTATGTGTATATGTGTATATGTGTATTTGTGTATATGTGTATTGTGTTTATGTGTATATGTGTATATGTGTATATGTGTTTATGTGTATATGTGTATATGTGTATATGTGTATATGTTGTATATGTGTATATGTGTTTATGTGTATATGTGTATATGTGTATATGTGTTGTGTTATGTGTATATGTGTATATGTGTTATGTGTATATGTGTATATGTGTATATGGTGTATATGTGTATATGTGTATATCTATCTCTATCTCTATCTCTATCTCTATCTCTATCTCTATCTCTATCTCTCTATTATGTGTATATGTATGTGTATATGTATGTGTATATGTATGTGTATATGTATGTGTATATGTATGTGTATATGTATGTGTATATGTATGTGTATATGTATGTGTATATGTATGTGTATATGTATGTGTATAGGTATGTGTATAGGTATGTGTATAGGTATGTGTATAGGTATGTGTATAGGTATGTGTATAGGTATGTGTATAGGTATGTGTATAGGTATGTGTATAGGTATAGGTATGTGTATAGGTATGTGTATAGGTATGTGTATAGGTATGTGTATAGGTATGTGTATGTGTAGTAGGTATAGGTATGTGTATAGGTATAGGTATGTGTATAGGTATAGGTATGTGTATAGGTATAGGTATGTGTATAGGTATCGGTATCGGTATCGGTATCTATATCTATAGAGTAATGGAGTAACTGCAACTTCCGCTACATTTCTTGACGATATAAAGGAGTATCGAGTAACTAGTTACTTTTTTGGAGTAACGGAGTAACGAGTAACGAAGTTACATTTTGAAGTAACGGTGCCCACCTATGCCTGCGCCCCGCTGGGGTATTCAGCCGAACACGCCCCGCCGCGCCGCGCTGGGGTATTCAGCCGAACACGCCCCCGCCGCGCCGCGCTGGGGGAAGATTCTGCCCCTCGTTATCTTCCGAACCAATAACCGCAGCGAGACGCGCAAAGCGGCATGCGAAAGCTCCCCACGAGACGCATCTAAAGCTTACGCGAAATGTTTAAGATAAGGTCACATGTCAGGTCACGGTCAGGTCAAAAAGTCAAAATTGAGGTATTCTAGTTTTTGGGACATACTCTCCATCCAAAGTTTTAGATTGTGACTATTATCGCACAAAGTGCTCTCAAAGGTATAATGCATATCCCGCATAAGCAAAAGTGAAATTGTGTGCAAAGGTCAAGGTCAGGTCACAAAGGTCACTATTGGCAATGGGGTCAAAAACCCACAATTACGCAAATCCGAAATCGCCATTTTGACGAAAATTTGATTTCCATTCTCTTGGCGTTTTTTTTTTTGCAATTTGCGTTAAAACTCGATGTACGATTTTTCAAACATTTATCGTTTTTCCACCAAAAATGGCAAGCCATGACGTCAATAAAACGTCATTATTTCCAAAAGTACTACATCAATTTCATTTAAATTTGATAGGAAAACGTAGAATTGATGCAGCATAGGGTACTGAACGTTTCACTTCGATATGTATGAGGGGGTCATTTGCCCCTAATGCCGCCCCCCCCCCCCCCCCGGATCCCCCAGTGGCCATGATCACGAGGTGCGGCAAGGTTGTCGTGGAAAAATTGCAGTGTCGCGCCAAAATAACTCATTATTGTAACAAACACAAACCATTTTTGATAGTGCTATGACTTGGGGGCGCCCTCCATGGGTTTGAGGGCGCTCTTCATGGGTTTGGAGGTGCCCTCCTCAGATTCGGGT